>MU185298.1:43293-68044 GCA_016904865.1 Pissodes strobi | reverse complement strand
ACTCCGCTGCGCGTCGTGTTTTGAAATATGTCGCGCGTGCTTTAAAGGCCCTCTCATACACTTATATCATAATATACTATTATATTCCTCTTGACATATCAAAGTTTTTAAATTATCTCGTGCAAAATCTTCAATGCACTTAATATCATCGCACGATATTTGTTTAAGTGTAATATTATTGGCAAAACCTGACACACTTAACAAATTTTTAATGAAAAGTGGTATTTCAACTTGTAGACCACGCTCAATGTCAGTAAAGAATAAATCTTCATGTCGATTCATCTAAAATAGAAAATAAAACTACTTTATTTACCTGTTTTAATTGGGATTCATTACAATGTGGCAAGGGAACGAATTTAACATCCACAGGCTCTAGTCTAGTTTATCTATCGCATTATTTTAACAAAGTAAATTGCCTATAAGAGCAATAAAATTTGATAATTCGCTTTGAGAATGGCAGCAGATTTGGTGCCAAAACATCAGCATCCCAACACTTCCTTATTCATCCAACAAAGGGATGCCCGAGATTAATGTCATTGTTCTGACAAAATAATACTCGGAAGAGGTAATTTATTTTATTAAAATAATAAGAAAGATAATATATACTAGACTCTTGGAAGCACATGTAGATATTAGATTATTTCCCTTCCCACATTCAGGGGAATTTCATTTTAAACAAATAATTAAACTATGACATCTCAAATATACAGATACTACTTAAAAAACTACTATTACCGCTTTTGTTAGGAAAATAAATATCTTGTGCAATCATTCAAAAACTACTTATTTTGCAAACCCTAAAAAGTGCTTTAATTTGTTATTTGCGCTCAAGATCCTAATAAAATCTCCAATTCGCACTACAGAGTGTAAAAAACTTGTACTTAATAATTATAATAATTTCCAGCATTTCCTAGGAACTTTTGGCAACGTCGCCCTACTTTCAGACCAGTTTCAGACTTTAGTTTCAATTTTAGTTTTATAGGTTAGGTCTCAAGTTAAATTCTGTTTTCTACGAAATAAATCAATCTATGTGTTGTTTTTAACTTACCTTGAATAAATTTTGCGTATCATTTGGCACGAACAAAAAACAGCACTCCAGAATATTAAATTATATCTGGCAAAAATGGCAAAAAAATCGAGCTGCCATTCTTAGGTGACCTCGGCCTACATTAAGATAAAGGCGATGCTTTGTTGTCATATATCCAACATGTAATGGTGACGGGAATTTTTGTTGCATATTGTATTAATATTAGTCAATTCCTGATTTTCGAAAACTAGGTTCAACGATTGCAAGATATCGACTATGTGGAAGATTTGAGCCTACGGCGCTGAAAAGGCGCTGAAAAACTTGTGGATGTGTCGAAACCTTTTGTTAGTTCTTTAATAATTCCATATAATTCCATATTAATTCCATTTAATTCCAGATAATTCCAGACAATTCCAGCTAATTCCAGATAATTCCAGATATTTTCAGATCATTTCATTTAATTCCATTTAATTCCAACAAATATCATATAATTCCATGTAATTCCACTATGTTGTACACCAAATTCCACAGCGAACTACCCCTCGGGTCAAAACCCATACAACATAATCATGCAGCAACATGAATTGAAGCAGAGGAGAATAGACAAGAAGAGCAAGAGAACAATCGGAATAATAATAATAATAATAGCTAGCGATCCATAGTTTCGAAGAACTGAATTTACAGTTTTAGGGAAATTGTAAGAAAATATTAACAAAAGGAAATGTAGGCTTCCGAAAGGAAAAGTACACAGGTTTCATTTAATATTATGAAATATCTGTGACTTTCAGGTACAAGGGGCAACACCACATTGCTGAAAATAACTTAGGTAGCTGAAGCATGTTCAACTATGTATGTTTGGATAAGTCTAATTTTCCATCCACCGTGAGCCACTTTGTATTTAATCGGAAAATGTTTATTAAAATTTATAATGAGCATTGCTATTTATTTGACATACAATTTGGAATCTTTCGTGGTTGTATTTTGGTAAAATTTACATAAATAAGAACTTACTATTCTGCATATTGTTATATGAACGATTGCTCTATTTTCATAAATACCAGACACTTCTGAAAAGTTTGGGTTAATTCTTAATAAGACCAACACAAATAAGCTTTTAAATTCTATTTTAGTACTGAAATATGCATATTAGTGTAGGAAAACCCTCTAGTCGAATATTTGCCAAATTTACACCATTAATTGATTAGGGCAATCCGTTTGATACTTATTGAATTAATGAAACATATTTTAAAATTTTTCACGATTGAGTCCATTTAAATGTCGCCAGAAAGTTTTTGTAAAACATATTTATACTTATTAACAAATAATATCGGTTTTATTGCCTAAATAGTTAATATTACCAACGAATGCATAAATTGACATAACGGAGTAGGGACCTTTTTTTCAAATGGTGGCACATTTCTGTTGTACTATTTACACAATGGATAATTTCCTATAAAAAATTAAGTGAATAGTTATGTTATCAAAGAATTGTGCATAATAAATTATAACAGGAACAAACCTTGCACCTTGAGCAAACAATTGGACACGAGAAATGATTTATTATAGTCGGATGGAAAAATGTCTTTAATGGCACACCTTACCGAGTCTTAGAAACCGTCTTGTTCGGGACAATTTCAAGGACGAATATACTCTAAAAAAATTAGGCATATAGAAATAAAATATGTGTTACAATGTCGAGAAATAACTTATGATTCCTGTTCGAGTTCATAGGAAAATAAGATTATAATGTTTATAAGAAATCGACAAAATTATAATTAAATAATTAAAATTTAATTTCAGTACGGTATGCATGCATTTTTAATAAATTGAGAAAGCAATTTTTTCTCAAGAAACGACCATCTTATTTTTTTCCTTTAAAATGGGTTAAGAGAGTGTATTTATTTAGAGAAGTCAATATTGACCAATATACCCAAATGCAAAATTAACCAAATTTAGATATTATAGGTGTAACTATACAGGAGGTGTCCTTAAATAGGAATATCATTAGTTTTTGTAAAACATTATTTTTAGCCAAACTTTAATTTTGGTGTAATATCCAATTATATCTGCAAATGCGAAGTGCTTTTATTCGCCTGATATAATGCATATAGGCGAAGGAGCATGCATTAAGGGCATTCCAAACGATTGAAAAGATATTCAGTTCAGTACTATTTGATAGCACCATTATTCACAAAAGGATTGTAGGTAGTCGCATCATCTAAGATTACCGAGAACGTTAAAAATTGATCAGATAAGCGCAAAGCTCATAGATATATGAACTAAACACAAATACCTAATAAATGTCAGATAATCTGCATCATATGGTGCACGTAGCGCACGATTTCCCTATCTAGAATCAATAAAATTATCTGGTTTATCTACAAGTAGGTACATAATATATATTTTGCAATAGTTTAATAGAAAATTATGCCAGGCGGTCTACGTTAATACAAGTTAAAAAAATACGAGGTACTTTGTCTTAAGACAGCACTAATTTCTCCCTCTAGAAAGTAGTAAAGTTAGAATACCTTTCAAGAGGTGTTGTACTGTAATATGAAAATTAAAGTAAATATCGCATTGATTGGTGGTAAAGTCGTCACATAAACTACAATGCTTTCAAGACGATCATTATATAATTGATCTATGCGATGTAATAATGACACATTTAGCATCCTCGTTTAGATGTCATTATGGCCTTTATAATAACAGTCAGTGCCATTATGAATTATTATAATAACACGTAAATTTTAAAATAAAAACAATACAAAACAAAGTTAGACCACACTTTTATTTGTCATTATTATTTATAAAACATTCAATAAGTTTTTTATTATCTTAGACATTAATTGCAAATTCTAAACAAATTGTTAAGTTAATTTCAGCATATGACAAATGGGCAGAATTTTTATAAATTAAAGTATTTCCCGAGTGCTTGAACCTGTTGAAGGACCTGAACCTGAAACGTTACCCAAAATTTTAGAAGACATTTTCTTCTTATTTTCTTTGGAATTTTCTATATGGCTTGCTGCCACTGCCACTGAGTTAGAGCACCAAGCACCATGTCTCTTAACACTTTATAAATCAACTCCTGAATTTGCAGGCAAAGACACAGACTATCTATGGAAACAATGGCCAGTAGATTGTTGAGGATTTGGAAGACCCAGGAACTATGCTATATTGAATGGACTTTTTCCACAAAAAATCGAGTATGATCTGTGTTGTTAGACCGTATCGCTACATATCTTCGAATCATGTCCACTATATGTATTCCTTCCACATTCCCGTTTGTGACAAAAAAAAATCGTGGTATCTTTGTTTTAGCAATTGGAATAATAATATGAATGCATTTTTGTTTAACATTTTGAGATGCAGTTTTATCAATTTGGTATGCACTCCTGTTCTATTGTCCGCTTGAGTTATGTCTCTTTTTGATAAACTCTTAGATTTTTTGACCGAAATTCTTCTTATTTTCTTTTCAGAAACCCACTTAAATTGACGCATTTGTTAAAATCCGTATTTGTCTTCATTGATATAACTGAACGTGGCATAGAATAATATACCCAAAGCGACGAAGGCTTGCTATGTGTTGAAAGATGATACTTGTCTAACTAAACCACTCGGCTAATACCTCGTGGTTTTACGTTACACGTGTTTAATTATAGTGTTCATATCGAACTGGTATCATTAATAACTAAAATATATCTCATATAGATGCTTAAAAACGATCAAAATTCACATAAGCTTTATCTAAGATTAGCATCTTAAGCAAGCTCGTCGAAGGACAGTGCCTTCCCATAATATAAAATACATTTGTATTTTCACAAAAACGTTCTCATTCTATATATTATGCAAATAGTTGGTTTAACCACAAATGAAGGTTTACATGAATTTCACTTGAATTGCTCTAATGTAATGGCAACTAAAGTTAAGCTCATCTGAAAGTTGCGAGGCATTTTCATATCAATCTCATTTATATCATGAAAACGGCATCGAGTTATTTCTTATGGTTCAGTCAAGATTCACTTGAATCTGATTTAAGTTGCCAATTGTACATAATTCAATTGTATACAATCTTAAGAAATAAGTACTACTACCTAAATAGTGATTTTCACGAATTGATTCTATCACCGGACTTACCATTAAAAAGAAAATTAGTATTGATTTTTCGACAGTTTTCCAGAATATTCTACGATCAATACAAGGCAACAAACGGCAGAAATGGTGCAAATAAATAAAATGCTGGACGATTTTACGGAAAATCTAACTGATGAGAGGCAAACAGAGCAGGACCACCTTCAGAGAATTTTACGAGACTAAAAATATTAAACGCAAACAGAGCACGACAGGCTTTAGGAAACTTTACAAAACCAAGACGATAAAAGGTAAAGTGCTCGCTTAGCATGCGAGAGGTACCACTTTCGATATCCGGTGTCTCAAAAATTCTTCTCCAATTTTCCAAAAATTATCTGCTCTGTATTTCCGCTTATTCTGATACTACATGCCGCTGCTACTTTAGTCGGTGTGTGATCTGTGCTGATAAGGATGAACTCTTCGGTGCCATACTTTAGAAGGTTAAGTTTGTTATCAAAAGAGAACCCATGCTGACTGACGAGATTCATACCCAAAATAAATTAATCTTCTATGTCGGCTACTATCACTATGTCGCATAGTTTATTTCTTCCGAAATTAAGTGTAATATCCATTTCTTACATATAGTTTTACGTACGATTATCCGTACTGAAGTATTTGGAGAATGTACTTCGACTCGGAAGAAATAAACTACGCCACACGATGTTAGTAGCCGACATAGACAGATAGATAGATGAACTTATTTTGAGTAAAGACCTCATCGGTCAAATAGTTCATCCTTACCAACACAGTGTGATGAATTGATCAGTTGGGCGTCACTTAATAATAAATACTAGCTCAGTTGTTGCGTTTTGCAAGTGTGCATTTTATAGATTAGGCTTTGCGTCTCTTCCAGAGCGCGGTGCGCGATCATTAGTAGTCGTCGAATAGTCAATAAGTTAATAAGTATAATCAATAATATGGTCGCTGCGTCGACCCAGTATTTGGCGCCAACGACAGTTGGCCACTTTGTAAATATTGATAAATAATTTTTAATTAAAGTTCAGTAAAAATAAATAAGTAGTATTTTTTCAAGTGGATATAAATGCGAGAAATAGTGCAACTTTCAGCCTTAACCGGCACATCAGTCGCCAATTTGTAAGGATACATTTAGTGAAAATTAGTTTATTTAGTTTAATTAAATATGAGATTCTTTTTCTCTGAAGGTGTGAGTTGTTTCTTTCATTAATTATATTTTTTAATATTGTGGGCGCCAGAGTTCTTAGAGACAATGCGAACAGAAAATGAATACTTAGATATCAAAAATTATAAAGATAAGAATATTAAAAAATTGCACTTATAATTCACGTCTTACAGAACTCGATCCTGCAATAAAGTAAACAAAGTATTTTTTAAAACAATAATGTATTAATTTAATAATTAATTTACAAGTATGAGTGATGAGGTTTAAAAAATTTGAAATCTATATAATCGGATGTCGGATGTAAATATAATTTATGGAATTGTTTGAAATGCAGTTTTTTCTTTTAAATAAATTGACTAGCAATTAGAATTAAAACGAATGTGAAAGATAAAAAAATTTAATGAATAAGTAAGATGATTACAATGGTCTTTACAAATGTATTTCTCTTCTGATTGGCTAATACTTAGCTTATCCAACTATCCCGTAACCATGCAACCGTATTGGGACTTCTACTGGAACCTGCTTCTGCCTATTCCCAAGTTCAATTGACTTGAGGTGATCTAGGACTTAAAAATTGGCCGAGTATCTGCTCCCTCTATCAAATTGCTGTAGCGATGTAGACGAACAGCTGATGCTTTTTCCCAGTCAATTCGGAAATTTTGTGTACATGGAAGAGAAAATAACCTAATTTTAGACCAATGTATATCGCTAATTAAAAAATTATTCAAGGAAATAACGACTTCACAGGAGGACGTAATCAACAATTTGAAAATTTACTGGTTAAAGCAGGTATAATCAAAAACTTAAATTACAATTTTAAGTTGAGCAAAACTTATAAATAACTACGGTTAAGCAAAGTTATAAATAGCTACTGTTACTTAAGATATTCTTTTTCTTTACTTAAGACATGAAATTCAAAAGAAATTATGACTGAAATTAAAAATTCAAAAGAAAATGATGGAACTACGTTCCAAACAGCGGCTCTCGGCAAAATTAAATAAAAGATATAAGAGATAATGAATTTAGTGATAGATAAAAAAATAGAGGTACAACCTCTCTCTAAACGAGTCTTATAACTCAAAATAAGTAATTTCCATTACTCTATTATATGTATATGGCCCTTGGCACATAAACGATAATTGAGCGTAATTACACCTCAATTAATTAAAGATAAAAGTAATCATCATCTCGCATTGAGATATGAATTTAGATAAAAGATAAAGAAAAAAAACAGGTAAATTTACACATGTGAGTTAACCCCTCATAAATGCAAATTAATGTCGATACATCATTGTTGAAACGCGACAGGGTAAGTGCTAATAATTATAAGCTTGATGTTACAAATAAACTGAGATATTAATTGAATAAGCCTGAAAAGAAAAAATATTAAACCATCAATAATATGAGGGAAAATTTGAAGGAATTCTACTGAAAATTCAATTTACTACCTTCACAGGAATATATAGAATCCAAAAATTTCCCAAACAATACTGTTCAATTTAAATGGAAATACGTAAAACAATGTGTGTAACCGCTAAACGATGAAATAATTACGTTCCTGAATGACCCATGAGAGACGGAATTATTCACCAACAAATCGGTATTTTTTACCAAACGGTCACTCAAAAATTAAGATTATTGAAGTTGTAAGTTAATCGAACGTGTAATACAAAAATGCTAATTTTTTACTTAAGCAGAATATGATTAAGTGAATCAATTTCCACAACCCCTTCTATCCTCACAGACCTAGCCCTATTAATAAAAATAGGAGCAGCTCCTTTACATTTCTGATTCTCTGAGGTAATTAGTGGAATAAACTGAAAAATAAGGTATATTTAAGTATTCAAATAATGAAAAAATTAGCGAAATATATGCAAGATGAATAAAATATTTCAAGATCAAAACCTAGCACTTACCCAGCCAAGCGTTGCCAAGAAGATAAACGACCTTTCTTTCAAAATTTAAGACGTACAAAAATTCTGATTTTCGATGTTCTCATTGGATAATTTAAATCATGTGACTACCGCTATAGGACACGCGGCAACAAACTAAGGAAATACTCAACATACCCTAAATATAGTAATCCGTATTAAATTAAATGCATAAATGGTAGGTATTAAATAGCGAACTACGCTTTCCAATTACCCACTACATGAGATAAGCCCGTTTCCGAATAGATGCCACTTACTCAATATAGAAATCTACAGCGACACGAATCCGCAAATTGTAGATATATACCAGCGTACCTACCTGTTCTTCTTAAATAATTAGTTGCACGAAATATACTCATTTGCGAACAGATGTCACTGGCGATTCATATCCCGTACATCGAAAATCATTGATAATTAAACAGAATTTAGTGGAGCGGAATAACTTATATATTCCGTTACATTAGGAAGGATTGCATACACTCATTGAAGGAAGAGCAAATTATAACTGGGATCACAACTGTGATTTTGCGTACATCAAAACCAATTCTATGCTCTGGTCTAATATTGGGATATCCAGTGCAAAAGGCGTGGTTGCTGTTCGACACGGATGCAAGCCACGCCGGCATTGAAGTGGTTTTATCGCAAGTACAAGAAGGAAAAAAACGAGTTATGGAATATGAACGTAACTACTTTGTAACCCAAAACGAGCTTTTGGCAATGGTATGTTGAGCATTTCCATCAACACCTGTATGGACAATAATGATTAATCAGGACTGTTCATGCGGAACTTATATGACTAACGCAAATTTTTGCTAAAGTTACAACAATATACCTTTAGTATTAAGCACAGGGCAAGAAGATTGCATAATACTGCAGATAATTGTAAACAATGACAAATAAAGATCAGCGGGAAGGAATCACTCTCATTAAGCAAATTAAGTTTGAGGTTGATCAGCGATGAACCACAGAGCTACTTATAAAAAATCAGCTTTAAGATAGGTACATAGCATTAGTACTGAAAGCTAAAGAAGAACGTGTACCAAAACCAACCAAGGCAGATTTTTTTATTCTAAAATACTTAATTTAAGCACAGTGGCTTGGTAGTTGAAAATAAACAACTTAGACGACTGGAGAATGTGCTGAAGCAAAAGTAGTGAAGACTCAGTTAGTGGTACCAAGGAAGAAGGTATCGGACTGTGATCTATTATTCGGAATGCCAGATAGCCAGGAAAGCCTAAAGGAAAAGTTACTGTACATCTGTGAATTAATTAGGAAGAAAATGTAGAAAGCTAGTGACCGAATTAAGACGGGTTATGATATCAAAGCTATTTCTACAGGATTTCAGATGAACGATAAATTCTGGTTATATAATCAGCGGTGAATCACAGAGCTACTTATAAAAGATCATCAGCTTGCGGATAGTGACATAGTACTACTGCTAAAATCTAAAGAAGAACATCAACCAAAACCAACCTAGGGAGATTCCTTATACGAAAATACTTACTTTTAAGCTCGGTGGGACTACTTGATAATTGAAAATAAACTATCTAAAGAGGTGGAGAAAGCATTGATTCAAAAGTAGTGACGACACTGTTAGTGGTACCAAGGAAGCAGGTATCGGACTGTGATCTATTATTCGGAACGGACTTTGGAAATTTCAGGACTACGCGCACTCCCTAAAGGAAAAGTCACTATATCGGTGAATTAATTATGGAGAAAACGGAGAATAAATGAAGACAGCTTGCTTGCCTGGGAACTAATAAATATTTTGGAAACATATTACTAACAACGTCTTGCTCAAAATTCATTTATAACAAAATTTATTACAGTATCATTAAATAAACCTGTGATAAAAATTGTAATATCGTCGAATACAAACGGCAGAGGGCACTTTTCATACATCATAGATGCATACGACACAGAATATTTATATCTAGAATCAATAAAATTCTCTGGCTAACTTACAATAATTATTGCATAATAGGCAAACAAATTTCTCAACAGTTCTATTAGGAAATGCGCGTCAGGCGGTCTAAATGAAAGATATGCGCTGCCTTGGATCTTTAAGATCTCAGGATTAAAACGTAACGTGCCGCGTCACACTCTAGCTAATATTTATGGCCTGCGAAATTAAATTTTCATAATACCGTGTATGGTTATGATTTATATTTTCGAGTGTTTTATATTACCCTTCGTAAACTCATAATAAAAGTTTTCGACAAATATATTTGGGCTGTATTTCTGCCGCACTGTTTGTGTACATAAAACATGGCGAATTTATTGATGGCAATATTGATTTTGCAATGAGACATTGTCTGGATGATGCAAACGAATACTGATATTAATATATTGAGAAGTAAATGTTTCCAATTTTGTTCGCGTTACTTTTTTTAATATTCACTCTGTGCGAGACAAACACTGTAAAAAAACATGAGATGTGAGCCAAGGTATAGCTTCACGTTGGTGATATCACATAGTACATAGTAGATAGTCTCAAGTGTTAAGAAAACGAAATAATACGAGTCTTGACGTTCTTTGGACTCTGGTATGCTCTTTATTATTTTTTCAAAAAACTTCAAATGTTCAATTAAACTATTTCTCACCAATCAATGATATGAGCTAGCCAAAATGTATTTCCGTTTTCATTTTTCATGAAAAAATAGTCCAGGTGCTATTGCATTAATGTTAGAACTCCGCTCTTAATTTATAATCCGTCTTAGATTAAAATTCACGTGCTCAGAAAATGTCTTATAAAATATTGAGGCCGAATTCCTCGTAAAGACTGGGGATTTTAATTTAGCAGCCGGAAAGAACTGATTAAACAGGGGGTCTTAAGCCAGAAAGGAAACGATTGCCACATTGTTGTATTTCTTGCGTTAATTTTGGGTGCTTAGGGTTCATTGTATTTTTCGAGCGTTGAATTTTATATGTTTGAGTCAAAATATACTTCAATTATAAATAATTATTCGCTTGTCTGTAAATAACACTGTATCTGAAAATCAAATTATTTAAAGTTGCATTGTGGTTTCCTGAAAGTTAAAAGTAGATTTGATTCAAATATAATTTTGAGCAAAGCTGGGAAGTTTTGGCCCTGATGAAAAGAACAATGGTTATACGCAAGGCACTTTCATCACGCAAATGAAAAGTCATAAACATGACTTGATATAATGTTGAATCTTGGGTAGATCGAGGAACTCCTGCAAAGGAAAAGTAAGGAATGCCTGCAAAAGAGAAAGCCAGGACAAGATTGCCGATGTCCCAAGGAAATTAAACAGACTATTCTTAGAAGGTTATCATCAGGATAAATACCTATTTCTTATGGCTGTGGCACACACACAGGGAGATCTTATGGCGTTCGACGAGCGGTGTGTGTGCGAAGATGTTGGTTGACACGGTTCTTGAATAGTTGTGGGTGGTAATTAGGGGGAAGCAAATGTCCTGGGAGTGAGTTCCACAGTGATGCAGTGCGCCAGACAAATGAGTTCTTGTAAAGCGATGTTCTAGGTGTTTCCAGTTTTATGACGAACTGGTGCGTTCTTGGGCCAAATCCTGGGAACATCTGCCGTGAAAGTATCTGTAAAACAGGGACATCTCGGCGACATGTCTGCGGTGTTCCAGAATATCCAGATGCCGGGTCAACTCCGAGTCGCCAACGACACGAACAGCTCTCTTCCAGCAGCTTTAGGGTGTGCTTTAGTGCGGCATCCCAGATGCGTGAGCGATATTCTGAGCACGGTCTTATTTGCGCTTTGTAGAGCAAGAGCAACTGCTGCGGTGTATACAGTTTTTTGTTGCGAAATAGCGCACCAAGCTTCTGGGAGGCTGATTTTGCGATGTTAGCAACGTGGTCATGCCAGGACATATTGCTGTTGACCGAGACACCCACAGTCCGAATGACGAGGATGAAGGAATGGTCGATCCTGTAATAATGCTGTCAGGGCCCACCGTATTGGCCCTCTTGGTAAACGTGGCTGCTTGGGTATTTGCTGCATTGAACTGGACCAAATTTCTATCGCGCCAAGTCTAAACTGTCTCCAGGACTTGATTAATTGCTGTAATCTGCTCCTGTCTGCGGGGATAAGTCTCAGCCGCTGCTAAAGGTTTTTCTGATCTAAAGTGGGAGACAAGAGTACTGTCATCTGCAAAACTGTAAACAGGATTATTCGTTTCGGTCAGCAGATCATTAATATGGATGAGGAACAGAGTTGGTGAAAGTATTGCGCTCTGAGTCATGCCTTCGTTAATGGTGAATGTGTCTGAGATATGTCCATCAACAGCAACGTGCAGAGATCGGTTCTTAATTAAGCTGGCAAACCAGCTGCAGAGTGAGGCTGGCAGTCCGAAGGACGGTAGTTTGTTAAACAATCAGTCATGCCAAACTCTGTCGATTGCCTTCGAAATATCCAACGCATTTGCTCGAAACTCTCCGTAGTTCTCAAGTGGCCTACTCCATATATGAGTGACACAGGCCAATATATCTCCTGTCGATCCCTCTTTGCGAAAGCCGTATTGATTATCGCTGATAATTCTGTTGTTCTCGAGGTACTTGAGTAGTTGCTGATTGTACACATTTCATGACTTTGGAGATTATTCGGAGCAAGGCAATTGGGCGATAATTTGAGGGCGTGGTTTTCTTGCCTTTTTTTTGGAACAGGCTGCACTCGAGCGACTTTCCAAGAAGATGCGTAAATCCTTTTTCGGTAAGACAGTGAAAAGAGCCTGGAAGAAGCGGGTGTTAGTTCGTTGGAGCAGTTCTTTAACACGATGGCAGGTATTCCGCCCGGTTCTGATGCCTTTTGCATATCTAGTTCTTTAAGGATTTTACGGATATCAGAGTGATGAAACTTGACTTCTGCCATGGTACTGTTGGTGTTCGATATGGTGTGGAGAGCCTTGCCTTGGTGGACGTCTAAGGTAGAGTGCGATGAAAACATTTTGGCGGGCATGTTTACTTTTTTACTTGGCTGTAGTCGCCGTGATGCCACGTTCGTCTGTCAAAGGTGGTAGAGACGTTTTTGTGAAGTTATTACTTACTGCCTTTACTACCGACCAGAAATTCCTGTAGCCACTGAGGCATTGTAAAAGTTTAATCCTGATCCTTTGATTGTGTTCGTCCTTATATTCGTCGATCACACATTTGCATTCGTTTCTCGCTTTGACAAAATATATACGATTTTCGACAGTCTGATTTTGCTGCCAGTACTTGTAGGCTTGCTGTTTCCTACCTACAGCTCTTTCGCATGTTCTGTCGAACCAGGGCTTTCTTTTGACGGTAACTTGATGGAATTTGGGATGTATGCTTCCATTCCTAAGGAGATTACTTGCGTAACTTACTTAGATATGGTGTGTCCTTTTGGGAAAATTCAACGAAATCAAAGGACGTGTTCATTAGGCAAAAAATAATAATCAGGTGTATAGGGGGTGTTAATCGTAGAACATCATGTAGGGATCTTTTTAAAAATTTAATATTCTAACACTTGCTGGTCTGTACATATTTGAAATATGTCTGCATATTTAAAAAAAAGGATAACTATCCAAGACATGGCCAGCTACATTCATTTAGCACCCGAATTGCTCAAGATTTCTATATACCACCCTATAAAACCCAGATAATGTATAGGTCACTAAATGTAATAATTATTGGTTCAAGACTTTTCAACCTTCTTCCGCCGAACATTGGAAATTGTCAGAGTGTAACTAGGTTTTAAGTGTCAGCTAAAAGAATTTTTGATATCAAAATGTCTTTCTTCTATTGAAGAGCATACGGCGCTGGAAAGGTAGATGTGCTTCTTGTGGGATGCTTATCCTGTGTTTTATTTATTTTTAAGGCCGCAGAAGACTGGCGGGTTGTCAAAGCAGACGTCGAGCCAAGGAAAATCTACGTAGAACTTCATTAGATCATCCCAGATCAAACCGTTGTAATAAGTTTGTGGTCGCAAGTACCTAATGGCGGACCAACTGTAATTGTGTACTGGTCAGGATCGGTGCTTAGAAAAAGATGCAGGAGGGCGGCGAATTCGCCCCTCTCTGTCGGAAACACTTGATACTTCAAAGTGAAGAATGCAGATAATTGCAACGTAATTTAGTCCAAATTGAGAAGGGACTAAGAAGATGGAAGTACCCTCTACACTCTAGGTAGCTAGGCTGTTACCATCAGCTTAGGTACCAGCTGCAAGCTAATTCTAAATTGAGCACTTTAAGCCAAACTATTCACATATCTTCATGAATTATTTCGGTTCACACTTTTTCTCCACAACTCCTAATACATAATTTTCCATCCTAGTTGTGCTTAGAAATGCCTAGTATTAAACTCGTTTCCTTAGATCTGAATTGTTTTTATTTTGGTTTTCAATCGGAACGTTGCAGTTAGCAACTACTTACCGATCAGCTAATCTACGAAGCTTTCTAAACTTATCGGAAGGTTAATTGACAAATATTTCTTATCAACCCACTGAATGGTGCCACAGGATTCGGTTCTGAGTCCAGACCTATTCTTGCTAACCTCTCGATTCGCAATAGGTTCACCTCTCAATTCGCAATAGGTTGACCATAATATGGTATGCTCTGGATACAATCTTCCTCCGATATATATTTTGGATGGATCTCCAGAAAGTGAAATCTTTCTGCGCCTTTAACCTATTAACATTGAACCCCACAAAAACCAAGCAGGTGTCTTTGACTGGATGCGGCTATATTTGTAGATAATGCACCGGTTGAGATCAAACTTGACAGCAAATTTCTTGGAATTTTCATAGACGAAGAGCTCTAGTTCCACACGCATATGAATTTTCAGCCAATAAGCTATAATCTGATTATTTGGCTGTTAGGATTAGTGTTCAAGGGATTGACCCAAGAATTTATATATTTATTATAACATGTTCCTTTTGACATTATAAACTTGTTTAGGAATAGTCATTGCAAATCAAAAAAGAAACCTAAAGCTAAAAATCGATAACTGAGGCCTTAAAAATAAATAAAACACAGGATAAGCATCCCACAAGAAGCACATCTACCTTTCCAGCGCCGTATGCTCTTCAATAGAAGAAAGACATTTTGATATCAAAAATTCTTTTAGCTGACACTTAAAACCTAGTTACACTCTGACAATTTCCAATGTTCGGCGGAAGAAGGTTGAAAAGTCTTGAACCAATAATTATTACATTTAGTGACCTATACATTATCTGGGTTTTATAGGGTGGTATATAGAAATCTTGAGCAATTCGGGTGCTAAATGAATGTAGCTGGCCATGTCTTGGATAGTTATCCTTTTTTTTAAATATGCAGACATATTTCAAATATGTACAGACCAGCAAGTGTTAGAATATTAAATTTTTAAAAAGATCCCTACATGATGTTCTACGATTAACACCCCCTATACACCTGATTATTATTTTTTGCCTAATGAACACGTCCTTTGATTTCGTTGAATTTTCCCAAAAGGACACACCATATCTAAGTAAGTTTTGATATCACATTATCACAGTGCTTTCTCCAATCCAGACAGGAATCCAAATATATCCCGAGAAATGTTCAACATGTTCAACATTGTCACATTATTAAGTTAAAATTTTAGTTCATTGCTGTTCCTTTGTCTTGGATGAAATACACTATGTTAAATCCAAATTAAAATATAAACAACTGCTTGCAGACTAACTCTACAGGGTGTCCCAAATTCGAGCCTCATCATTGGGATCTCGGGAACTAGAAGAGATACGAGATCGATTAAATGAAGGCAAAGTTGCGCAATTTGATGCTGATCAAAATGCCACCTTACAAGTTTAAAACAGGAACAGTTCCGAAGATTTTTGGAAAAAACCGAATATTCGCGATTTAATTTTTATTTTTTTATGATTTTATTTGAATAGATATAACAAAACAAATTTCACATACTCATTGTTACTTTATCTTTTCTAGAAGATGGTGTTATCAGATTTTCAAACCGACGTTTCGTCTTTGAGCTGTCATCATCAGCTTTGTTTGTTTAAATACGGCCCTGGATTTTTTATTACGGACTTTAAGAACTTCTAAAGAATCAATGATGTATCGCACTTAATCGAAAAATTCATATTAATGGCATTTTTCATAAGAACTCATGTGTTAGAGAGAGATAGAAAACAGATTTTTGGTAAGATCTTACCAGGAAATCATTAAAATGATTTTTTCGAAAAAATGCGATACAACAATGAGAATGGGAAATTTATTATTTGTTCCAAATCTAATCCCACACAACTATTTACTTTGGTAAATTGCGAAAAATATAGCCTAGGGCCTATGGTTTGAGGCTTGACACTTTAATAATCATATTATTTATTAACCACTTCTTATGTTAGTTTTTAAGCTTTCTTTATGCAAAGCGTTAATACGTAAAAAAAGGTTTTTGTTTCTAATCCTATTAAAAATCAATTTTCTGTCTCTCTCTAACACAACTTCTTATGGAAAATGTCACTAATATGAATTTTTCGAATAAGTGCGATATATCATTGGTTTTGGGACCTTAGAAGCTCTTAAAAGCCGTAATAAAAAATCCAGGGCCGTATTTAAAAAAAAACAAAATTGATGATGGCAGCTCAAAGACGAAACGTCGGTTTGAAAATCTGATGACACCATCTTGAAGAACAGAAAAAGTAGCAATGAAACTGTGAAATTTATTTTGTTCTGTCTATTCAAATAGAGTCATAAAAAAATAAAAATGAAATCGCGAATATTCGGATTTTCCAAAAATCTTCGGAAGTATTCGGAATTTTTAAACTTGTAATTTTGATCAGCACCAAACTGCGCAACTTTGCCTCCATTTAACCGACCTCGTATCTCTTCTAGTTTCCGAGATCCCAATGATGAGGCTCGAATTTGGGACACCCTGTGCACTCTAAAAATTGCATAATCTACTTTACATTTCAACAGTTTCCCGGATGAACGTGAAACCACAATGGAGGTATCATCAGCAAATAAAGTTACCGATACCGGTAACCAACATGTGGCAATCTATTTACATATAATAAAAACAGCTTAGGGCCTAAAACAGTACCCTGAGGAACTTCCAGTCTTCAGGCCTAGAAATAACTTCTGCCCTACTATCATTAAAATCTAAATGGTGAATAGTTACATATTGCCTTCTGTTTGTTAAGGAAGGCCGCACCCATTCCAATGCCTGATTCTTTAATCTTAACAAACTAGTCTTTCTAAATTTTAGTATGATCAACACGGTCAAAAGAACTGCTGAGGTCTCAAAAACCCAACAGGGCTTTCCTCTGCGTTGACTAGGAAACCATGCTTTCTCTCATTGGTCAAGTTATTGTCCTTAATAAAAATGAACAATCGATCCAGAAAGCAATCGTCAAACAACTTCGAAAAGGAAGAGCACACAGTTACATGCCTATAATTGGCAAGTTGGTTTATTTTGGGCCGGGCAAGTTTGCCCCCCGTATTAAACAAAATTCAAAATTAAATGAAGCATAATTTTGCACGCATTTTGCACAATTTTGCATACCGCAAATAAAATTTTGCACACCCGCACAAGGAAAACTAGAGCTGTTTTTTTATACGAGGGGCAAACTTGACCGTTTCCCACCGTCTGTTACGAAATTGAAAAATTTTGATGCCACTCGATTCGGAAAATTTTGCACACTTTTCTGGGGAAAGTTATGAGGTGTTAAAAATTTGAATTTCCCACTCCGTTTATCAAAATATGGAAAAACTTTGATTCTGCTATGTTCTACTAATTTTGCATAATTTTGCACACCTATTTTCAATTTTTGCACACTTTTGTGGGGAAAGTTATGAGGTGTTAAAGATTTGCTTCCCCCCGTTTGTCAAAAAGTTTAAACATTTTGATGCTGGTTCGTTCGACTAATTTTGCACAATTTTGCAGCACACCAATTTTCAAACTTTGCACACTTTTCTGGAGAAAGTTATGAGGTATCAAATATTTGCATTTTCCCCCCCCCGTTTGTCAAAAATTTGAAATCTTTTATTGCAGCTAGATTCAACTAATTTTGCACAATTTTGCACACATATTTTCAAATGTTGCACATTTTTCTGGTGAAAGTTATGAGTTGTTGAAAATTTGCATTTTCCCCCTTGTTTGTCAAAATGTTGAAAAAATTTGATGCTGCTAGATTCAACTAATTTTGCACACTTATTTTCAAATTTTGCACACATTTTTGGGGAAAGTTATGAGTTGTTAAAAATGCGTTTCACCCCCCCCCCCCCTTTGTCAAAAAATTTTAAAATTTTGATGCTGCCAGGTTCAACTAATTTTGCACACTAATTTTCAAATTTTGCACACTTTTCTGGGAAAAGTTATGAGGTGTTAAAAATTTGTCAATTTTGTGATAAATCTTTAACACTTCATAACTTTACCCAGAAAAGTGCGCAAAATTGTGCAAAATTAGTTGAACCTACAAGCATCAAAATTAACTTTTTGACAAACGGGGGGGAAAATGCAAATCTTTAACACCTCATTACTTTCCCCACAAAAGTGCGCAAAAATTGAAAATAGGTGTGCAAAATTGTGCCAAATTAGTAGAACCTAGCAGCATAAAAAAATTTTCGACATTTTGACAAACGGGGGGGAAAAATTATTTTTTTAACACCTCATAACTTTCCCCAGAAAAGTGTGCAAAGATTGAAAATAGGTGTGCAGAATTGTGCAAAATTTGCCGAATCGAGTGGCGTCAAAAATTTTCAATTTTGTAACAGACGAGGGGAAGTTTTCATTGTGTGGGTGTGCAAAATTTCATATGCGGTGTGCAAAATTGTGCAAAATGTGTGCAAAATTATGCTTCATTTATTTTGGAATTTGTTTAATACGGGGGGCAAACTTGACCGACCCGTTTATTTTTCGCTCATTAAATCCCATCTTCGGTATGATATTTCTTTCTGGAGAAATGCAAGCAATTACGTGCTTCAAATGCTGTCCATTATTTAAAAAAGACCGTTCGGTACATCTGCAAGGCCAGGCCTCGGGATTCGTGTCGACCACTTTTCTCTGCGAGAAGATAGTAACTCCCCCATGTTTATATATTCTTTAAACTGCTTAGATCTTCATATTTCGTCTACGTCATTGCCTATGCTCTGTTTTACCTATTTTTAGTTTTTCTTCGCTATCTCGTTTATCTTATTTGGCCTGTCTTTTTTACCAGCTTTGTTAAAATCATTTAATGATGTACAATAATAAAGCATTATTTGACTTCTAGGTACCTAAGAATAATACTCGAAAGTACCATTAAAATATCTCCAGGGCTAAAAGAGTTTGTTTTTGGCACTTTTTAATATACGACCTCCGCAAGTTGATGGCCGATATTTGTTGATATTTGCCGATGTAGACAGCATAACAAGTTGCAGTTTAGTTTTTTTTTATCCGAGATTTGGCAATGGCAAAATAGCTACGACTTTTATAAAAACTATACTCAGAATCTAGAAGTTTCTAATAAATGGTAAAATATTTATTTTTTTGTAAACGGCTTTACAAATAGATTCAAGACAAACATACTGGCAGTGACATTAGACTGTTCATTTAAGCAGGCAATTCGCTTATAGTTATATCAATATTTTCAGAGTCCTTATATTCTGATAAACAATTTCTCTATTACATAGCACTTAATTGTTTTTTCGTTCTACCTCTTTTTTTAATTGCGACAAACCAAACAATTAATTTGGTCATATTTGCTTTCACTGATTGCGCAGCACTGCAGTTGAAAAAAAACAACATTATCAATAACAGATTGAACAACGAGGGCAGTGCGTCAGCTTTTTTTCGTGCTTAATCGAATGTTCATAAACAGTTGTGGCTTTGTAGGCCTGCAAGCTATTGTGAATTTGTCGACCAGATGAAAAATTATAAAAAAACATATATGAACTAGGATTGTCATAAACGTACTTTTTTATAAACAGTGCCACATAGAAACTAAAATACTCAAAAATATGGTCCTTCTCTTCGCTGTAAGTATTTTGAATTAAAATCCCTCTACGGTCGGAGGCGTTTCCATGGAATGTTTTACAAGCACGTGACAATTATTGCTATATTTAGTATACTGTTGTTGTGGTGTCCCAGTTCTCAGTCCAAATCAATAACTCGGACGAAAATAATAAGAACATGGCAGGCCTCAACCGAGACCAGGGAAAAACTAAATCATTTTACTGTCGTATAAGGATGGAATCGAAATATATTGTTTCCTCATCTAATTATCATGATTGACAAAATGACGGAAACGCCAATCAACAAATAGAAACGATAATAAGAAATGAAGATGCAGGAAAATTGCTGGCAGTGACATCCCACAGACTAATAAAACTAGTAAAAGCCATAAAGCAGCAGGAATAAAACGGACTTTTATCGACAATCCTGATCGTCATCTTCGGTCTAATGATATTCACTGTGCCTTCCGCATTCTTTTGTTTATGGTACATTGTTGTGCCACTAGTCGGTTTGGGTAATCTACCATGTGTCTTGCAACACGATCACCCGAAAACAAGTTAGGTGCTACTGCAGTCTAAAGAATATCCAAAACTCAGGTTCTTCTACGGATTTCCTTCGTTTCGTCTTCTGTCTGTGAGGTTGATGCCCAACAGTGCCTCACTCCATATTCCAATCCGCTATTCGCAGGTTCGCATTCCTTTGTTGTTTTAACATAACAATAATAACTAACCCAAACTATGTATAAGTATGGATCATTCATTACATTTTGACACCCACTTGTTTAGTACAGGTGATAGAAGAACATTTTTAATAGAAAATTTGTAAGGTAAATATAAAGGTGAATTTAGGTATTACAGGAAACCAGTCACGATAACAAATACCTAATTTAAATGTTCTACTTGTCTATTAGTTATCTTCTGTTCTTTTTGGGGGCTTAACTTTCCATTATCTATAAGACAACGAAATTGATAGATATAGATATGTTATATATTGTTGTGGATAAGGTTTATCAGACAAATTGTTGCCGATTACTCCACCTCAGCTGTAGGCTTTTTGAATAAGACCGCTTCGGCTCTGGCCCCAGGATGCAAATAGCACAAGTGCTAGTTTAGTGATCCTAACGAAGCTGAAACAAAAAAGAACTAGAGAATGCTCGACGTGCACTTTGTTTGTCAAGTTTTGAATTGACTTTGACAAGATGACAAGAATAATTACTGGTCTGTTAGGTTAGTGTCATATGGAAGTATTATTAGGTAAATAATTGATCCGATTTTGAGATGCTATATATCTATAATTTGGTATTATGTGTTTGGAAATAAATTTATGATTTTTGTTTAAAGGTTTGATTCATTTTTTAGTGTCCCTTGTCAGCTTCAGTTTTTAGTTAAGGTCACTAAACTAGCACTTGTGCTATTTACACCCAAGGGCCAGAGCCGAAGCGGCCTTCTTCAAAGAGCGTACAACTGAGGTGTGGAGTAATAGGCAACAATTTGTCTGGTAAAAATTGATAGATATCCATACCACTCAAATTAAAACAAAACAATATCAACAAAAACAAGAGAATACAATTTCATGATTTGGCCTTCACTATTTTTGATTCATTTTTGGACAGTTTCCGATTATTTGGGATCAGTACTGGTATTAGGCATAAACTTAAGATGATATAGACGTAAGGTAAATTCGTCGTCTCTACCTTTGCTTTCTAAATCTGTAATATTCATGACACTGTCGTAACATACTCTATCCTTTAAGTAACTCCACAAGAATAATCAGGGGATTAACCCTTTAAGACCTGGTGTCCATCTCCATGAACCACGAATTCAATATTTTTTATTTAAACTGATTCAAATGTAGATCTACTTCACGCAGTTCGTATGAACTCGTATGTATGTTTCCTGTAGGGAAATGAATTAGTGATGCCATATAACGATCAAGATTTGATTTACTCGATCACATTGTGTAGCAGTTCAAACCTGTAATGAAGTTTGATGTAGGTAAAGTCTCGGTGTTTATATATTTGTTTAGATTTTATCATAAGCTATAGATTAAATTATCTGCACAACATTTTTAGAGATTTTTTTAATTGTTATGTTATTTATTGGAAGTCCACTTTCAACTTCGCCAACAAAATGAATAACACCATATCGTCATATAATTTAGAATTTTAAATTTATAGGAAGAACGAATGACCTTATAAAAAATAGAGACCTCTCAGATATTGGAGAAGTTGATGAAAACGATAATAAAGAGGACGTCTCCAAGGAGTGGTTATAATAATGGGTCATATGGCCAGCAAACATTATTGAAAAACGTGTCCTAGATGGTCATACAGATGAAGAGGATTCGAGTGGTAAAGGAGTGCTAGCGCAAGTAATGACAGGGAAAAAAACTGGAAAGAAGCAAAGTATTAAGTGGAGAAAGGAAACATTTCATACTACCGGGAGGGACAGTGGTCCCAAAAAATTAAATTTACTTTGTTCTTATAGTATATAGATACAGTGCACAGGCTCGTTGGTCGCTTTATTTCATTTGAGACCATTTGCCCATCCATATGGACATGCAAAAATTCAAGTACAACAAGCAGGTATGTAAAACAGATATGGATGCTTTTAAATAAACTCAGAAAAGATAAAAGTGCCGCAAAATTGATTTCCAAGAGAGGAGCAAAATTCAGGGCTAAAAATTATTTTTAGACTGTTTGCCGACCACACGTTGTATTCCTATACTTGGAAATCCCATAAACCTCGCCAAAAATATGAGTAACACCACAACGTCGTATAATCTAGAGAAACTAAAAGATGTAGGAAGAACCAGCTGATTTTATAAAAAATTAAAACCTCTCAGATATTGAAGTAATTAATGAAGGCGATAGGGACGAGGACAACCTCCAAGGAGTGGTTATTATTTCTGCTCAAATAAGGCCAGCAAACATCATTAAATATGTGTAATAGAGGATCACATAGATGAAGAAGAGTCGAATGGTAAATGAGAATTAGCGCAGATAATGATACGGAAGAAAACTAGAGACACAAAGTATCAAGTGGAAAAGGGAAACATTTCACACTACTGGGAGGAAGAATGGCCACAAAAAATAGAATTAACCTTGTTCTTACAGTAAATAGAGCACTGCACTCGTTGGCCATTTTATTTCACTTGAGATTATTTATCTATTCATATGAACATGTAAAAAAATACAAGTTCGACAGGCAGGTATGTAAAACAGGTACGAATGCTTTCAAATAAGCCCAGAAAAGACGAAGCGCTGCCAAATTTGTTTTGAGCAAAGGTGAGCAAGATTCAGGTCTAAAAAATAATATTCAGGCTATTTGTTGACCACACGTTACATCTTTGATTTAAATATTCTGTTACACACTCTCTGTTATGTGGGGTTGCTCCATCTTGTTGCCAGAACAAATTGTTATATTCTCCAACAGGCATATTCTCAAGCAGAAATCCGATTTCATTTTCTAAAAACCTCAAATATCTCTCACCATTTAATTACTGATAATATATAACTGATTCGATGATTAATTATTCCACACTAGGCACTAACGGCTTGTCTACCTTGGGCTTTTACTGGATGCAATTTATGTGGATTTGTCATTGCCCAGAAGGGTCCATCAATTAACATTCCTGTTGTATTGAATGAAGCTTCGTCTGTAAATATTATTTTATTTAAAAAAACCAGGACTTTCTCATATTTGTTCTATAATGGGTCTACAAAATATTGACACGACTAGATATCCGTGACGCCACGCCCATGATGGCGTGCAGGTTATATAGCTCAGATTATGGACCGATTTATGACAGGTGAGAACAGATAATAAAGAAGGCACTTCTGTAAAACAATAACAACGTCTATTGGTCAAAGACTTAATGAGATTACGCTATACCCGATTACTAAAACACGCATTATTTAAGGTTATTAGCTTATCTTAATTTCACTCAGCACTTTAAGACATTGTATCTATTAAGCTTTAAAAATCATGACTTTTTTTCCAGATCTATCATAGGGTCGACTTTAGTACTTTTTAGGGAGGTATCCTCCAGGGGCTCCTGTGAGCTGCACTTCTTGAGTTGGGTTGGAAGATTTGATATCGGTAGAGCCATCTACCACGTCCCTGTGGACTGCAGCATATGAGAGCGGAATAGGTGAGAGACAAAAGCAAATCGGACTGTTGCTCCACTTGAGTATTTATATCATAAAATCTGCTGACCATTGTAACTTTAAAGTTCATAATTGCCTGCGCTGTTCGCTTGTGTTGTTTATAATTTATGTTGAATGTTTACATAATATTTTCCAAGTTCAAGTTCAAACTTAGGACGGGGTGATTATTCTTAATTATACTTCCTGGTCCGTTCCGTATAGAACACCCGGTAGTTGCTGCAAAAAGCTGACAGTACACTAACTTGAAAGAGAGAGACAACCGACCCACCATATACACAGCCCACACAGCGGGCCCATCCATTACGCTTCTGAGTGCCGACAATCAGTATAGGTAGTGAATATTTCAAAAGTCAAAAGTTCCAAAAGAGTTAATTTTATGTAGGTATATATGAGGCGTTCCATATCAAAACTCGCCTTATCCAGTTTTCGTGAAAAT
>MU185298.1:0-33293 GCA_016904865.1 Pissodes strobi | reverse complement strand
TATTTAACTAGTGTTATCTTTCAGAGAAATAACATCGAAAATAAAAATAATTAAGTAATGTTTTTGACGTGAGCATCATGGAACTATTATCATAATTTTTTTATTGGTATTGATTAAATTTATCAGCCGTACTTAATATTGTCTGACTTGCAAACAGTTGTAGTTCGTCGAATGGATACGTTAAATTATTCCATGTCAATAATGCAGATTATATGTGGTATATTTACAAGAAACTCAACACCTGCAATAGACATATTTGCATACGTAAAGATTTGTAAATATATTATATAATGTTTCACTATATTTATGTCTGTCATCGACCAAGATAATTATTAAATAAGCATACTATTAGATATACTTTTCCTTTGAGAAGAATGGCGATGTCTACAGGCCATCAATCGATTTTCATTTCCTTTTTTTCCTATGAAAGCCCTGTGTGTGTAGTTTAAATTCCTTCTTTCTCAGATTTAAAATTGCATAATATGCAGGGTAAATAGGTACAATTTTAATTGATGTGTGATTTGTATAAAGTAATCAACAACCATTCTTCAAGAACGATTGATAGCATGTAAATTCAAATATCTTTCGTTCTTGATTTATTTTCTATGTTAACGGATAAGGAAGCTACGATTCTTTTCATTTGAATATATTTTGTACAAATTAACCTATTTGCTCAAAGTGTTATTGCAACGAAACATTATATTTTAGGCCAAAATTTGAAGAACAAACACGTAAATAGATCATAAAAAAAATATATTTTTGCTTAATTTTTTTTAATGTTTCTAATATATCTATGGTGTGTAATGGCGCAAATCCCCTAGGGTGCATGATGAATAACGAAACATTTTGCATTTAATTCTTTGCACTGGGTTATCGTTTTCTCGTGGAAAAACCCACAACGTATTTCTTTGTTTTGGTTGAGGTGCCAACCAAACTAACCCAGTAATCTAATATCACATATCACTCAGTTGATCCAGTTTTTCCCTTCTAATAAACATATTCCTTCTTGTCTTGTTCAAGGATTGTAGTTCCCAAATTCCTCGTAAACCCTAGTTGGTCCATACTTCCACTCATATGTCTATGGATGTACTACGCATTATGGACTACTATATAAGCACAATGTGTAAATAATAGGGACTACCATTTTCTTTCCTCTGATACCTATTCTGTATTGCTCTATATTCCGAATAGATCTATCCACTCTACCTTATGTTTATTATAAAAACTTACGACATGTAGTAAGTCAAAGTTTAAAAAATTCTTGTCTTTTTGTAAACATCATTTTACTGCATGAATTGGATAAGCACCTGCTGCATTGGAGCAAATGATGACAATGTTGTTGTAATGCCAATTTACAAAAAAAAAGGTTTTTGCCGGCTACCTTCTGGAAGTCAATACTCCCCTTTTGCCATATATTTCGAATCTATCAATGTGTGTCTACCATATCTGGACTCACGTATAGTTCCGATTCCCCTGAAATTTTTTTCTGAAAGTTCTTCATAAAGAGCGGGAGAAGAAAATACATTATCAAAAAAAAGTGGGACATAATTATTTTGGGCCAGTTTTCTCTGATATGGTCAGCAACAGTGGTTCCGACGCCTAAATGTTTGTATAAATAATTAATGAAAGTTCTGGTTCCTTAGTATAGTTCAAACTAATTGATATAACCAAGGCAGTTTTTGCCAACCCAAAATTTGTAGCCATAACGTATAAGCATGCAACCATGTCATCCATAGTATTATGGCTTCATCAATGCTATGAAATTCTTCTAAAGGGGCACACCTAAGAATTTATTATTTAGATGTTGGGATCGTAGCTTGGTAGATTTGTTATCTTTGTTCAGAAAAAATTATCACTAACGTGAATATGTGGCAATATGTGCTTTCTCACTTTTTCTGCTAATTAATTAAGGGCGTATTTTGAGTTTGCTTAGAAAGTTCATGTTCTAAAAGCAGGTGGCGCATGTCCACTAAGTAACAAAATTGCAGGAAAACATTTCATTTTAGATATGTCTACCGAAACATTTTCCTCATCAAAGAATTGAAAAAGTTTGCACTGTGAATAATTTATTCTTAAAAGACAAATATTCTTCTTCGCTGTCATGAAACACATCAATTCACTGATAAAATTGTAAAACTTTTTTTTCATCGTATTTTTCCTTATGGTGCTGGCGATATACTTTTTCAAATCAAACATGGTGTCTATCAAAAATCTTAAACCAAATTTATTTCTGTTTTCTGTGAATTTACTACACTTTTGGTGTTAAATTTAAAATATTTATTTATGTACACAGAGCAAGAAAGTGAGTAAACATAAAAAATACAAAAGTTATTTTTTTAATTTTAAAAGTTCTTGATCGACAGCCGTAAAATCTTTTTCTGATTGTTCAAGAATTTTCTTTAATTTTTTCCTCCAATTCTTCTGTTTGCTTCCGAAGTTTTCTTTTCTTTTACTTATCTCAAGTCACTTACCAACTCTTTTGATTTGTTTTCTTTTCTTGTGCTGTGTTATATCTTGAGTAGGCATTCCTCATGGAGAGTAGGTATCATTGATTTTGTAATGTCTATATCTTGAACTCTGCCAATTTTTTGTAGCGAATCGTACACGTCTCTCTGTTGACAGAAAATCCCCTTTCAGCAGCTGAGTTTCCATGATAAATTGTTGGGCCACATTTTTCAAACTAACATTTCGATGACCCATCCAAAAATCGTCAACTCTTTCACATCTGGAGTAATTTTTCATTGTATTCAAAATGCGCTGATCAGCAGGAATGTCTCTAAATGCTATATCTGCTTCTTGCAATGTGATGGCATTGCATTTGTTTGTATCTAGCAGAACTACAAATAATTTATACATCAGTTTCACAGATTTCTTTGGGTCGCTGCCAGTTTTATTGGGGTTAAGGAAACATATTGCCTCAGTTAACTTATATGCTAATGGACATTTTTCCAAAAGTTTGGAAACTGCAAATATCAAACAGTTTCGACAATCCTGGTAATAGATCAATATTTCCTTATCGATCACTCCTGCGCATTTTTTGATAGCTGCTCTAGTGCAGCAATATCTGGGACTATTTTAGGATTACAGTATAAGCACCCATTATCTTATTTAAAAACATGTACTTTAAAGATCGCAGTGCTTTGAAGACCTGCTGTAATAAAATGCCCATTAAGTTAAAATAGATAATAGATCTTCGCGCATAAATGGAACTAGAGGTCAATGTCAATTGCGTGATGCGTAGTCGAGTTTTGAGCATTGTCTGCTCACACAAAATTCCTGGTTTAAACTTGATTTTCCCATCGAATTCCCTGTTTTTTTTTCGTTTATGTGAGAGTCCCGTCTTTTTCCTGGCTTTCCCGGCTCCTAGACACCATGTAAAACCTTTATAATAATAATTTAATAAAAGAAGCATTGGACGAGCCAATATTTTTCTATCGGCTTAGCAGTAAGTTTTCTTAAACTGGTATCTCTCGTGAAGCTATTTTGTTTAAATAAGATGAAATTGAAAAATGTGAATAAATATTACCTCCTACCCCGGTCTTCTATAAGATTTCCCTTCATATTCATCCCGGTTTTCCTGATTAAAACAACTTTCCTGTATTTTATTATAAAGAATTTTGGTGACAAGTTTGGAAGATATAGTTTAAAAATTGTTGCCAAACCAACATAATTAGGAACAAAGAAACAGTTACGTCAATTCGGGCTTTTATTTTTCAAACTAGGCAAGTTACAAAGCGTCACTACGCCTTTTAATTGGTCGATATCAGAGATAACAAAAACGGTATTTTATTACATTATAAGCTTTGAAATTCAGGATAGCTCTTTATAATGTAATTGTTAGAGCAGACAATAGGTGCCGAAACATCTAAAATACCATGCCAGGACCGACACATTTCCAACTGCAATACCCAAAGTTTCCAACACGAGACGTCTGTTTCCCCTTTAACCAAAATGGCATTATTACATTGTTGCCGACTCCTTTGAAGCCCACTTTTGCTTCAAATAATACGCTTTTGCGGTTTGACGACGGCGGTGCACCTATTGTTATTACTTGGGATATATAATATAAGATGCAAGTACGTTAATGGGAACGGTAACAGCGATAGTTTAGTCCATTTGGTAGTTTAGGTCCTTCCATTTACAAGTCGAGGTAATATAAGTTTAGTTGCATCGAATGAACGGAATCGAATGCGTTTTAATTTCTTGGACATGTGCAGAATTCTTAACTAATTTAATAATAGAGCAAGGCAAGAGGTGTGAGGCAAAAACTAAACTTTCTCCCTGAAATGCATCAACGCAAACAAGAGGTGTTAGTGCTTCTAGCGTGCGAGAAAAATTCTACTGTGGTGCTGAACGATGGATGATATGATCTCCCTTCTAGATGAAAACTACAACCGAGAGACGTATTAATAACCAAATTTTTGCATTGAGCCATACATTTCTGGAGAGGAAAGATTATATCGTCGTAGCTCCTAGATATTTCAATATGTACGGGATCCATAGAAACCATGTGCCTTTCCAACCGAAAGTCGTTGCACTATCTTACAAAATGTGTTTAAAATCCTCAATACAATTCCATTAATAGAAATAACTATTTTTTTTATCAAAATTAAATATTTTACGGGTTTTAACTCAAACCGATGACCGGTTATTTAGCGTGATTGATTACGCGGTTTTCGGTTAACCGATTATCGGACTATGGATATTTCTATAGGTTATCCAAAGCTCCCTGAAGAATATAGCCGTGAAACTAAGAAGAGCAGTAGCCAATATGGTCACCCTTGTAGGGATAGAAAGTTAATATTGTATAAGATATATTTTGAATTTTTAATATAAAATATGTTTAAAATTGTGAAATTGGTGCATTTGCAGTTAACAGTTTATACAAAGCAAGTAATTTATTGTGTTAATGGCAAGAATATTGCACTGTGTTCGTGAAAATAGACTCTTAACCCTACTATACTACACTACACTTCCTAATTATTCTACATTACCTACATAATTAAATACTTATGGTTTATAGTTAGGATCTGATTGCTCTGGTACAAGATGTGTTTCCACAAATATCTATTAAAATAGCTGATAATACCCAGCTATATCTAAAATAACTGAAATTTTAATACTGACATACTGTCTGCCTGAAGTAAACAAATAAGTCTTTAAGGTTTTCATTTTGTAGCTTTACAATAATAATACATACTTATCTATTTACTTTGACTGCCTTTTAACTCTACATATAATAAGTTTTAGGTAGCCACAGATATTTTTTAGGTTACAGCCGGACAACATCAGTTGTTTGGTTTTAATACCTCAGTTTTACTTGGGAATCTTAGGATACCTAAACACTTTTTATTTGTAGCATTACTGAATATTGATTAAGGGCTTAGGGTGGTTTTAGGTACGTGTTGTAATAATTAAAGTGTGTTTAAGCTTTAACTTAAGTTCAGTCGCTTAGTTGGTAATATTGAATTATAAATAATTGTGTATAATAGTGTTGAGTGAGTTGAAAAGATGGTGTTAGCCTGTTGTGTTCCCAAATGTAAAGCGAATTATAAAAATGTACCCAAAGTGAAAGAAGGTGAATTGAGACAGCAGTGGATAAATTTATTTAAGAGGGAAGAATCATTTGTTCCAACCAAAAGTATTCTGGTAAATTTTGTATTGCTATTTTTATAGGCAGTGACTAGTCATACACACACTGTATTTTTAGAGGCTGTGCCTAACATTACGTGCCTAACATATGATATTAATTAAGTGTGAGTTTTTAATTCCCGAATTAATTCAGCTCCTGTCAATCCTCAGTAGGTATTCGATTTTCATAGAAACGAATAATGCAATACTGGGCAATCGGCTTCATTTAGCTGGTGACGGTTAACTGATTAGCCGATTAATCGAAATGTTTTTCGAGTATTCGGTTAATTTTAATCAAAACTGGCTTTATTAGAAACTGATTAGTGAGTTCTCAATTTTTCGACTTTTGCCAGTAATAGCAAGGATGCTCTCTTCGTTGTCAGGAAGAGTGAGTACGGTGTCAGGTCTAGTTATTTTCAGTCAACCAAATGGCGTCTCAAATTAATTTATGCGAATATCCTTATATGTAATCATAGCCACCTTGGCCTCATACTAATGAATCAGATTGAAGAAAGTTATACCTAGTTTTATCTTTTAAAATCTTTCTGTGATCAAATTGTGATAGTAGATCTCTTCAGTTGGATTTCCAGCCGCATGCTCCGCTTAATCTATTTCAATGACATTTCTATCGTATCGTCTCATAGTACAAAAACTCTTTAACGAAATATCCTTTATATTGACTAGTTCTTTAAAGGTGTTGCTAGAAAATGTTTAGATTTTTTTTTTCTATCGAAGAAAAGTTGTTGAATTACCACCAAACAGCCAGGAGTTTAGGAATGCAAATATTAAATGGCATAATTGGAGGACAATGCTCATATTGAGTATAGCTTTCTCTATGGATTTCTACTGGATGACTGGCTAGTGGGAAACAAGAGAGCAGGTATACACACTTTACTAGATCAGACCCGGATTTTCTCTTTAGAAACAAGGAGAATATGACATTCTTCCAAGTGATCTTCCGACTATTTTAGAAATATCTACAAGCGGAGCTTGCATTCATGATCAGATAAGACAATGGATTTGATTCAGAAAGTTTTGTATAGGCATACTTTATATTTCAAAAAGCTTTCTATGAAAAAAAATCGGCTGCAAATTTCCTCAGTTAATCTGCTTTAGAGCAATATGTCCATGAAACTTCTATAACTTTATCGACAAGATGTTTCAGTGAGCCATATGTTTAACTTCAATTAATTTCAGTTTTTGTATTTGAAGATTTGATTATGTAGTTGAAGATTTTGATGTAGTATCACTTTAGAGGCATAGATTATAAATGGTTCAATTTCGGCTATGTCAGTATATATCATACCAATAAATCTGATTCAAGCAAATTTTGTGTAGACCAATTTTATTTTTCGAAGGATGGTATATGAATAAACGTTCGAAGTAATCGCTAAATCTCCGTAAGTCTGCTTATTTGAAACTAATGTGGCAGCCTGGTGGGCGCACACACTATCTAACATAGCTTCATACTGAAAGCTTTTTTGGAGAAGAGATTTCTCGAAGTAAAGCTGTATGAAAGGGAAATCTGGGTACGAACTAAGAACTGTTAATTGAAATCGGAAGCTAATAGGACATATACAATGAAGAATTCAAGAAGAGTTTATGAACAGAAAGTAGCGAAGGACATCGAATAATATGATGGAGAGAACGCGATTTAAGTATCAGATCTAATTGTTTGGAGTAAGCTTACAATAGAACGCATGGAAGGGAATTTGCCAAAGGCTCTTCGAAATTCCTTTTATCCCCTAGTATGGAACTCAAATAAAACCTTGACCTATTAGTCTATGTCTAGACTACACCAGCCTATAGTAATAATATATCATTTTTATATAGTCCCAACGACATTTTCATCACATTTTCGTGCATAAAGCCAAAACGGAAGCATATCCGTTTTGCATATCTTTTATTAACTTTTTCAAAGTCGTAAATCTCTTTAATCAAAACAATTGCCGGCTCTACTTCTTTTATCTCTCAAAACTGCCCCGGTCCAAAATAAAAAATATATTTCGCCGTATTTCGGCTTTTCTCCCTCGCATCTTGATCACCAGCGTCATTTCACGAAAAGTAATACCCATTCGACGTTTAAGGGTCCTTAGGGATGGCGAGAGTTGCGTACGGAAAATGGCGGGGTCAGCGTTTAGTTATTTCGTAAGCTCAGTGCCCTTTTTACTTAAAGTATACTAAAACAAGCGAAAAAGACGAAACGTGCACCTCTGAAGCAGTAGAAAAGTTTTAGGGAAGAATTTTGTACAGTGTTGCTATACAACGAATGAGTGAATCTTATCTGAATAGTTTCTGAAATTCACAAGATAAGTTAAAAGTTATTGTGGTCTCGAAATTTTCCACAACTGCCAATTAATATCCAAACTATTGTTTTGGTTATGAACTCTTCTAGGGTTTTCGATATCCTGAAAAGGCATTCAAAATCAGATACATTATGTTCAGGGATGTCTGAATGATGATTTCATATTCCATTGTCGTATCAGACTTCTAAACTATTTGGACCTTTCAGATGTCACAACGCTTCAACTAGTTATGTACCTAGTCTTCTTCACTGCCTATAAGTCAATTCATATTAAAACGAGGTATATTAATGCATGAAATAGATGGGTGCGGGCATGCGTGAAGTATGAGAGTTTATCTAGGATTTAGTGAAAGATTAGATTTAGTTAATAAAGGTTCCCATACGTTCCTAAAATCTACAGAGGATTTACTAAAGTAGTCAGGATTTCGGTCAATGGCGACTGCTCCCTTGGATTTTATTTTTCTTCAATGTGACTCTTCCAGAATAATTTTTAATTCTGTTGTAACACGATTTGTTAATTGCTTAACAAACGGTCCATATGCCAGGTTCACTTAGCGGCGTGGGTCGGAGAGTTGGTAGTTAGGCGAAGGCGTCACTAAATTTTTAACTAGGAATACGTCAATGATTTCTCCAAAATATATATCATCTGACTTATCAAATTATTAAGTTTTATTCTAGTTTTTATAACAGTAATATTGCCCAATTCCAATTTAGTTAACGTGTCAAGTAAATGTATAATAGCCGGTAAATATTTACAGAGAAATTCGAAGTGAGCTCAGTTCGATACCGATATTAAGGCGAAAAATTAATGTTGCAAATTGCAGTTATGTGAAACAATTTACTGTCATGAGGATTACAGCCAATTACACTAAAAATAAATCAATTAACTATCATAACATTAGCAAAATACATTCTCCACTCTAGACAATATCAGGTATGACAATGAATAAAATAAGTACCCCTAAAGAAAACATGATAAGAAACAGAAACAAATATCATACATAATAATAGATAACCTAAAGCTGTTTATCCGTAATCTTAATAAGCAAAAACGGTAGGTTCATTGAACAAAAACGAGAAGTAACGGTAATAAGTGCGATTAGGGGTCGCCATTTTCTTGAGAACTTCTTGATCTTGTCTTGATTTCAAGACAAGACCAAGACAAGAAATGATCCTTGTTTTTCAAGACAAGACAAGAAATTATTTCTCAAGATCAAGATTTCTTGGAAAAAAATCAAGAAAATCTTGAAATTTCTTGAAGATCTAGAATTATAAAAAAAGAACTAATTTGTTTGCTAGTTTACTGAAAAAAAAAACAAAGCACTGCAACATTTTTAACAGATGAATAAATAAGCAAACAAAGTGATTCAAAAAATAAAATGCCAAAAAAGAAACTTCAAAAGAATTACAAAATTAAGGTACTGCTGTAACCAGTGGACTATGTAGGTACAGAGTGTTAAGACTATGTTGGGGTTTGGAACCTTCGGCAACATGCACTAAAACGGAGTTTTATCCACAATACCGAAAGTGCAATAATTCTGTTTCGGTATTGTGGATAAAACTCCGTTTGAGAGTGTTAAGAATTTTCAGAGAAATCCTAAATTTTGAATTAACTCGGTATCAATTTTGACTTAAATTTTTGGCATTACATTATAGACAATTCATTGGCAAAGTTATCCACCCTAAGACCCTAGTCAAACTTTAGTTTCTGTTTCATACAGGATACAGGGAGAGTCAAAAATTTATGTTTATCTAAAAACTAGAGCTCTGCATATAGTCCACTGGTTACGGCGGTAGCACAGCTTAGTTAGTGAATAAACTGTGGCAGTAGATTCACTTTGTAATACATTTGTAGTTTCATCTTATATTAGCATTTTCTTTTTTGAATCACTTTGTTTGACTATTTATTAAAGTAGATACCTATTAATTTTCAGGCAGACATGCTTGTATCGTGTCTTATGAGAAAAGTAGTTGGGGGTCCAAGGCTTTTGACGCTGTGTGTCGTTTTTTATTTTCAAATGATTTTTTTTATCATTTTTGGATATGTTATGGCTTAAGGTATTGAGATCAAAAAGTACTTTACAAAGCGGGTCTACTTCAATGGCGCACAGAAAAGGGGATATTTTTTTAAACCAATATTTCAGGTCGTTGCAAAAATCGACCGAATGAAATAAAGATGTAAAAATTTGCAAAAAAAGATTGGAAAGGTTTCGGAATATTGACCATTAAAAAACAGGCATATATACGAACAAAATTGAAATTGATATTTGGTTTTGGTAAATGTCTTGTGGGCCAAATTAAATTGGATAATTTTTTATCATTTTTGGATATGTTATGGCCTAAGAATCAAAACGAACTTTGCAAAGTGGGTCTACTTCAGTCGCATAAATTTCGCTACGTTAACAACGCATATGAAGCAACGAACTGTAAAATAATACTGTCCTGGCCCTGGCCGCCTGAACCTCAATTCTACGCATAAAGCATAAATATCACATCAGCCAATCATACCGCTACTTTTAAATGGGGGTTCCCCTTTTGTCAAGATTTCAAGAAATTTCAAGATTTCTTGAGTAAAGACAAGACACCAACTCTCAAGAAATGACCAAGACAAGATTCTTTTTAATTCTTGAAAATATTTCAAGACAAGACAAGAAATTGCTTGTCAAGACAAAATTTCTTGTCTTGCCGATCCCTAAGTGCGATATAAGATAGCAAACGACCTACAGTCGTTTAGTAGTAAGTTCATGAATCTGAACGATAATTAACGGCAATAGATACGGTATAAGATAGCAAACGACCTACAGTCGTTAAACGGTAAGTTCATTAAACTAATGCCGTCAGCAACTGTAATAGGTACGATATCAGAAAATAAAAGACCTACAGTCGTTTGACGGTAAACAAAACGATAGATAACGGTAATAGGTACCATATAAGAAAATACAGAACCTACAGTTGGTTATCGATAAGTTCAGACACAAAATTGAAAAATGGTAGTACCTACTTGGGTCTTGTAGACGTGGAATACACCTGCGTTTTCTGCGAAGCTACTTTCCCGCCATGTGATCTTATCACCTCGACATAGGCCCTCTATATGGCTAAATGGAACCAGGAACTCCCTAGGTCGGCATAGAAAAGGCCGCTGACGGACGTTTAGTCTCACGGATTAATTTAATAATTTTAACTATTCAATATACATACACTAACATGTAACAAACCTTTTTTCTATAGGAAGGGTAACCATACTATCAATTAAATATCGTTCGTAAACAATAAAGCCGATTTCTGTTGGAACGATGCGACGAGAAGACCAAGGAATTCAATTAAAAAAAAACTACGTCAAGTGGGCGATCGAAACGGAGTCAGGGCTTTGAGCAACTCCGAGCAACTCGGAACAACATTCATCTATACTGGTGGATTGCACTCGGAAGTAAGGTAAGGAGAGTATCGACAACACAAATCGACTAGTGAAAGGAAAGAAATCGCACTACTGGAGTCTGCTGCAAGCCTACACAGGCTACACTGTCTACATTATGTAATGGTCATGTGACCATGTATAGTCAACGACACCGGATTTTCCAGTTTTTCCTCGTGTTGTGTTTATACGATATTCAATTATCCTTATTTACAATGGGCTTTTGGTCTCGCCAACATAGGAATCCCGACACTCGCGGAGGCCTCGTAGAAGCAGTTTTTCTGTCCTTCTGGCTGGTGAGTTTGGTCTTACCTCCTCAAGAGTTGCTCTCACGCACTAAGTGAGAGCGTTACCCTATCCTTCCGATTTTTTGGAAAGCCTTTTTATGTATGGAATGTTAAGAGCAGCAAGTCGTTTTTTTCTTTTTCTATTTGTCTTGTCCTGTTCTTGTACTGCTCAAGTACGTCGTCTATTAGCTTCATGGAATAACCATACAGGTCATTTTCATTTTTACAAATTTACTGATCTAGTTAAATCATAGTCACATCACACCTAAACAAAAACAATGAAGTCCAAGAAACATGTATCCTTCATTATACATAATTATCAATAACCTTCAAATAGATGTTCTAAGTTCTTTTCTGGTTATTTCTGGACGATGATCAACTAGTTAAGGTTTTGGACGAGTATCTTATCTTGGATCGGTAACATTAAGCGTATCGTTTATATTTAACGCTTTATCAACCTGTTTTAAGTTATTTTGGGTTAAAATAAGATACCATATTTACCTGTTGCTACACAAAATGTAGGTGTGTACGTTGGTTTTCTCTTTAATGACATGACTCTGAGTATAATCAATCGGTACTGACGATCAAAAAGCATAGCGTATTTGCAGGATCGATTATTTCGTTACCTAAAATCATTTCCGCAACTTTCATTTAAACTTGGGTTCTCCTAGTCTGAACCGATCTCTACTTCCGAAAAAGACAATTGAAAGTTTTATCCAGAGGTTTTCGATTTTTTATTTTCATGTCCTACCAAGTTTGTTTCATTGTCCAATTAGAGATTGGAGTTGTAGCAGACAATTTAACTTGGATTAAGCCTTCATTTTTCAGAATGATGGTCAAATAGCGGAGTTTTTGGATCGATTTCTTGTCTAACTTGTTCAATTTCGGTTCTGGTTTTCGTTGTTGCTGTCTGGTGAGACAATACTAATCGAAAGGTATAATTTTTCTAATGGTGTTGGCCGATGCAGATAAAAACCGAATTTCCACCGAGAGTTTTAGTAGTTTATTACTTCAAAGTTGTGCAATGTTGAGATAAAAATTACACCATGTATCTCAGAAGTTCAGCATTTCTGAAGACATTGTTTATAGAAACTCCTTTCCTTTCGAAATAACAAAGAAGAAACATTCTATAATTATGTATCTTAATGTCTTTTTTTTGGAATTCACAATGTTTTACATTGTTGATCATTTATTGGTATTTTCACGCTTATAACGTAATGTTATTCATGGTGCTTAAACATTGGACAATCATCAAGAATTAGCGTTCCAGTTTTTAAGATTGTATGAATTATTCTCGCCCTTATATTGTATCCATGGTTTAATATATGATTTTACTAGAATTTGAGCAGTGTAGATTGCCAAAGGTTTCTTTAACAATATTTTGTGTTAGATTCTGTTTATAAATATAAACTTCTCAACAATTGAAAGGTTTATACACTTTTTTCCTCAACTACTTCTAATTCAGGCTCCATTTCCCCTTACGGGAACGTCCCGATGCTCCTCCAAAGGGCGCTTGTCACGGATCTTTTACTCGAAAGAACTCCCTATTAACTCAGTAATGATGAAGAACATTCCCGCACCCCTCGTCACTTTTAGATTAATCTGCTTGTGCCTTTACGAAGCTGCTACTGCTGCTGCAATAAGTAAATTTAACTAAATCCATGCCATCCATTGGCGTACAAAAGACATCAACCTAGTTAATTAAGTAGCATTTAGCTTGTCGTAAACTTGGATTAGAGAGTCCATAATACTACACTTATTTTCTTATTTCCTAATAAAGAGTATTTTATAGTACTTTTCGCAGAAAATTGTGAACCCTCAAACGACGCTGACATAATATGATGAATTAGTTTGGGAAGATGACTTAAATGCATGATAAAATTAAGACCAATAATGTTCTAAGGCAAGGAGGGCGAAAGTGATTTTTTATTTATATTTCAGGCTTTAGCGCCCAAATTTAGAGTTTTGTCTTTACATTCAGATTGTAAAGATAATACAAATCGTTGTAGTTAGTTCCTTTGCGCTTTCGTAACAATGATATCAAAGTCACGTCTTAAAATAAAGTTTCTTTTAGAGTTTTAATATCACCGCTGCTGTAGATTTAATGAACTTGGTGATTTAAGTACATGTTTAGTACAGTACACTAATTTCATGTGTGCTGACATTGTGTCTTTTTCTCCCTGGTCTGGTTTGTCCATGTACAGGGCAAAAATAAGATGAAATCAAAATCTAATACACATGCAAGTTAACTCAAGGCTGGCAGCCGAATTGTCTAAGAAAATACACGCAAATTGGAAAAATGAGAAATTTTGCTTTCTGGAAATGTAATCGAAATTTTCTTAAAATAACAAATTATGTGGCAGCTACATGTTATCCTAGCTAACTTATATGAAGTGTAATAAGTAATATTAGTGGCAGTAAAGTAGATTTCATAGAAAACTGCTCCACGCTACTGCACCCTCCTTGTATTCTAACAGAGCCGCGTAAACTTAACTAATTGAATTACGTCAAGTGTTTGCCGACATTTAAAACGATACCAATACCGTGGAAAGACGGACGCAGAGGAAGGGCGGCTAATAAATATAAAAGCTGCTGAACTTTACTCCCTCTTCAGGCATAATTCGATTCTGTTTCGGATCAAGAGCTTTCAGCGAGGAATTGAATAAATAATTGAAAAGTTTGGCTGTTTCTAAGGTATAGATCTCTCGGCATAAATATAATCTGGTGAGAACAAGAAAGCTACTACTGGAAAGGAAATGAGCATAGAGTGAATTCAAAATAATATTTATTTGGATTTTGTGTACTGCTTGATTAATATGTGAACCAAGGTTATCAATACGTTCAGGCCATCATTTAAATTTTCCTGGAAATGCTCTTACTGTTGTTAATGTAATAAAAATGTTCCTTGAAATAGAGTTTCCTGAAAGTGTTATACTACACGAATTAAGTTATTATTAGCACAAAAATGTCCATACTATATTTCAGAAATGTTCATTATTCACATGCTTTTGTTGATCTATTAACAGTAACTAGCTTCAGTTTTTTTTTCTAGTTTTATTCATTTTCCTTAGCTCTTGAATGTATCAGTGTGTTTTATGTATTTTATATTGCAGTCATACTTTAACGCATTTTAGAATACATTCTAAGACTGTTTTACTTTATTGACTTGACAATGAATGTCATATCACAGCAACATATGACTATGTTGCTTAGGTTTAATATATTTGCCTACATTTATTTTACATCATGCAATATCACAGATTTTTATTATCATTCTAGATTGAATGTTCCCTTATTTTATTATTGTTTGCTTTAGTCTTTAGCCTTTGGTTCGATCATGAATTCTTAATGCCTTAGTGATAGATATTGAGATATAAACTAGATGGCTTTTTATTCGTTTAGAATTTATTAATTATAAATGTTAGGAAAAGAACACGTTTTAAGGCCAAGTTTCTAAAGATAGCTTAAACATATTTGAAGGCACTTTCTTGACTAAACGGCTTAGTTCTTAAAATACAGGCTGTTAAAGTCAAAATCAAAGACAAAATATGCTTTATTGTCAACAAAAGACTTGTTAACAAGGCATTAAATTAACATAATGAACATTAAAAAACAGAAACAAAAATATTACGTTATAAACCGAACAATATTAACACAGGTTTATAGTTTATCATAAGCTAAGAAAACCCATTAGAAGTTAAAAAAGTGATAAATTTTACAATACGAAAAATAAAACACACAAGTCAAAAACCAGCAACAATAAACACAAATTATATCACCAAAAATATCACACTAATCTTGCCATTATAGTATTCTACAATATTGTGGTAAGCCTTATTTTTTAAAGACTTGAAAACGGATCTCCGGAACAATTTGAAACTATTAATATTTCTACAAAGGCAGGTGATTATACATTTTGATACTCTCATAAATTAATGAATTCGTTGTTGAGGCCGATTTAGGGATTGGCAGGGAACTATATTCAGACTGACGTGCTTGATAGGCCCCAGGCCTGTTAGACACAGAATGTCCTTTATGAATTAAACATACTATTTCAAGTATAAACAATACCACCGAAGGTAAAATATGTAATGAAAGAAACAAAGGCCTGCAATGATCCCTGGATCTTGCCTTATTCAGACACCTAACTGCTCTCTTCTGAAGAACAAAAACTGCATTGAAAAGCTGCTGGCCGCATAGGCCCCAGAAAGCAATCCCATATCTAAGCTAAGCCTCTACCAATGAGTAATAAACGACTCTTGCCGAGTAGAAGTCCAGTTCATTGGATACTACTCGCAGAGCATAACAAGAAGGTACTAATTTTGAATTTAAAGCGAAAATATGGTCATGAAATTTTAATTTAGCATCCAGAATGATGCCTAAGAATTTAACATGAGTGGTGCTTTCAATTGTCTGATTATCCAAAGAGATGGAAGTTACTGGATATTTGAACGACATTATGTTGATTTTTCTAAATATTAAAACAGAGAGAGAGTTGGAGTCACACCACTTTTTGACACACTCAGTATCTTGCAAACCTGTGAGTTTCAGATTGCTAGTCACATGCCCATACCATAGAATTGTGGCATCATCAGGAAAGAGCGTGATTTTACCCTGAATATATAGAGAGGCCAGGCCATTTATATAAAACAAAAATAAAATTGAACCCTGCACTGATCTCTGTGGAAGATCCGTCGAAGTTGATCCAGCCTTTGAACGCTTCTCATTACACTGAACCGGCTGTGATCTCCCGGATATGTAGCTTTGGAACCAAGGAAGAGTGTTACCGTGTTCTGTGTTCCACAAAGTCGAATGCTTTTGAAAAGTCGCAGAACGCTGCCGCCGCAGCATCGCCGTCCTTAAGCAAACAATCTCCAAGAAGAAAATGAAAGTATGGTCAGTGCACTTTGATTTTTTTAACCCAAATTGCGCGTCACTTAAGATGTTAAATTGAGAAAGGTGTCCATTATTCGTACTTTCGCAAGTTTTTCAAAAACCTCTCAGAGAGTAGACAGTAGGGAGATTAGGCGGAAATTGGATGGATAAGTTGCATCTCCACCTTTGTTAATAGGTATAACCAGAGTCGTTTTAAAGCAGTCCGGAAACGCACCTAATTAAAATGATTGGTTTATAATATGTACCAGGATCTGCAGAACACAGTTCGGAACACTTTCCAGAACCTTAACTGCTCGATAGTGTTCTTCTTATTTCCTGCATATTGGTGCGATATACAGGAATATACAAACTTTGGAGATAGCTGAGGGGATCATTCGACTGGTTTAGACGAGACGTTAGTTTTTCTATAACAGAGCAGTAAATCCTATTGGTTTGGTTGGGTTCAACTTCAATTTTTGTTTGAGGGCAGCTCTCCTTACCCTGTAAGTTATTTGTTATTTTCCGATTAGCTTTACTTTTTTTACGAGATAGATTTATTTTTTTATTATAATACATTTCTTTTGCTCGTTTTAGTAGGTGTCAATTCATGCGCCTGTACTCTGTAAAGTTGTTCAAGAGAAAATCATTAAAATATTCGTTTCACAGAAATATCTCAAGTTTTTAGCTGATACCCTTAGCCCTTTAGTTACCCAAGGCTTTTTGTTTTAATTTTTTGTTTTTTTATAAGGAAACGATCTAACAATAGTTAACAATTAGTTCATAAAAAATTTTTAATGGTTAATTATAAATGCAAACTGCACACTAGTTTACTCTTACACAGTTTTCTTGGAACTTTTTGAAGTTGGACTTACTGAACATCCTACCACATCTATATTTTTTTCATATTCATAATTCCTATTGGTGAAACTTTAAGGATAATAGCCTTGTGATCCGACAAGCCTGCAGGGGAGGGAATGACAATCCGAATCACAGTTATCGAAATAAGAACATACATAATCTATGATAATGAAAATTGAGAAATTCTGGATTAATCAGTATTGTGCACTGAGAGATCAAAAGATGCAAACACATTTTTTAGATTTATAGCGCTGCTGGATCTTTTCTTTCAAAAATCTATATTAAAGTCACCTGCCAGTGTCAAATTTACTCTGGTTGGGAGACTATTTAACAATTATTATTGCTCGAGTCGTCCCAAAAATAAATACACATTTGTATCAGGAGATCTGTAAATGCTAGCAACATAAACATTAATGGTCTTGTCATAAATAGATAATCGAATTCTTTTTCCATAATGAAATAATCACACTTATCATAATCCTGGTTTCTCCATGAATAAAAGACTTTCTATAATATTTACTTAAAATTTCGTAGCCTGGAATACAGCATGGTACGTCACTTCTAAGCCATTGTTGTCAAGAATACAATATCTTGTAAACCTAAACTAACAATAGTATATACAATGCATCAGTTTTATTTCTAAGCGATCTTATATTCAACAATAATAAAGATAAAGATAAACGGCTATTCATAAAAGTATTAATTTTCACTGATTTTTTGTTCCTTTCAACAAAATCTCGAAATAAGGCTGATTTTCTGAACTTAAGTCAGTTTCGTCATTAATAATAATTGTCTCATCCAAAACAACTATCTCGTCATTTGTGTCATGTGGAATTAAAAATAGTTTTTTGACAAAATCTGGAAATGACTATACTTAAATTTGGTTTAAATTAATAATATGTAAAGTTGGCTTTTGTTAAAACATGATTTGTTTATGTATGAGGTAATTAGCTTCTCCGTGAGGACTCACTCTCGTTAACACACTACTATCTGCAGAAAAAGAAAGCATGTAGCAGCAATAATTCTCTAAATAAATACGTTACGCTCTCTTTTTCATTGTCAGCTTTTTTCTTCTTAACATACCTCTCTAAGGTAGTCTAAGTAAGTCCAATTTGCTCAACAGCTCTTTTGTATCCCATTTCTCCATTAACGACTGACGAAGCGGCTTGCGCCATAGATTCAGCCGACCAGCCTTGTGGTTCTGTATTGCGTACATGATTACGAACCATCTAGAGCAAACAAATATTTAGTTAAGTATTGTTTTGTAGGTAGAAGATAGAATTACAATTTAAAAAAACCTGGATAAATTGTGGTAAACAAAATATAAAAAGGAAATGGAACTACAGTATTAAAATAAATATTATACTTCGTTCCAAGTTCTCTCTTTTCAATTAAAAGCATTTATGTCTGGTAATCAAAAAGCTGTTTATTATCATTCAAAATATATCCAGGATTTTTTTAATATATTTTAGTTAAAATTTGCATTTTGGAGATTTATTTATAGTGATACCCTAAAAACTATTGCCGATACATCCGGCTTAATATTTATGTCAGACAAAATAAACCCATTTCATCTTAGGAAACAGATTGCATCAGAATCCTTTGTTTAAATCTCATAAGCCATGGGCAAATAAGAATGCTAACCAGATGATTTGCAAGGTTAAACTTTTTATGAATGTCTCCTGTGCACACTCGCGTTTGAAAAACGTAGATCACTAATAATATAATTTTTCTGCTAATTAATCACTCTTAATAGGTTTTGAAGGTTAATTTTTTCCCAGTAATATTATCAATTTTGTTTTTCTGCACTGGCATAATTGCCTGAAATTGTCGTTATTAGTTTTAAATCATTTTAATTTAGTTACCCAGTAATAAAATTTTTGACGTGCTTGACCGATTGATGCAGAAATTTCATTAAAACCCAATAAAATTCATATTAATAATAATGAGGTTATATAATATGAATTTATTACGAGCAAAGGACTATTGACTAGATATTCATTCGGTTATTATTACAGATAATTTTGTGCATGGCAACGAAATCTCTTGTGGCGTATCTTACTTTTTATAGATCATATCTTAAAGCTTATTATAATGACCTCAAAATACACTCCTGACGGCACAAAATTTTTATTGAGTTTGGTTTTGGCTGCCATACTTGTTGCAATTTTAATATGCTCAACTTGTAGATTAACGTGCCGAGGTTATCACATGCTTTCTAATTTAAGAAGAATTATATCAAGAGAAACAGTTTTTCTTTGCTTATGTATAAAACACCATGTGAAGTAATTCGTGTGATTATATTGCAATCTGCCTTATCAACAAGCCACTATCTTTTCTTATCGTTTGCCGTTTTTAGATGGATCTCAATATCTCGCTTCGTTAAACTATACAAATTTTCAAAGCAACTTTGACTACAGTGGCGTAACCATAGGAAAAGAAGGAGGGGGGGGGGCAGGATGGCGATTGCTCACACCCTTATACCCATAAAGGTCACAAATAGGGATCGAACGATATGAATTGTTGTTCTATAAATGAGCTACAACTAACTTATTAAAGATTATATAAATAAATAATGATGTACTGTTACCGTTTAACACGGCTTAACCACAAAAACATTGCTAACATAAAAGAGCGCAGATTCGATGTTTGTAAACCACCGCACCGGTCGGAATAAAAATCGATACGGTGAATCCCAGAATTCGCCAAAGCTTTGATTTAATCCAAGATATTCAGGAATATGTCCCCGGCTCGATATTTCATAGCTTCTTATGGAATAGGTTTGAAGAACTGACCGGTAAGGCGGCAAGTAAATCAGTATCATATAAGGAAAGGACTGATATGATAAATATAAATAAAATTGATCATGAGATTAACATGTATGTCAATTTGGAAAAAATATCAAGTAATGAAGATCATTTGTCGTGGTATACTCAAAAGAAGGCATTTCTCTATTAACATATGGAGTTGCAATAATATATTTAGCATCTCCGCCAATGAGTGATGCTAGTGAACAGCTATTTTCTTCAACTGGAAATGTTTATGAAAGCGCAAGAAGTCGTCTAACTGCAGAGAGAGCAGAAAGCTTAATTTTGTTATATTATAACTTGCCAAAACTTAATGTTAAATATTATTTCTTTTAACTTGTGTGATACTTTTATATTTTAATAACTTTTTTGTTAAATTTCAAATAAGAATACACTTTGATGTTTTTTATTTAGTATTTTTGCTTTAATTTCATTAAAAAATCCTTAGCAACTGAAACATTTAGCAATTTATATTTTTATTAGGCTGATACCGGTATAGGCCGATATCGGTGTCAGTCGATCCCTAATCATAAATAAAGTGATACGTCAAAGGCCACTGATGCAATAGAACAATGATCTTCCTAAAATGGATTTAGGTCGACCAAACCAATTATTTATTGGCGTCACGGGCAAGATGCCTTTAGAAGTAGAAGGCGTCCACCACTCAGTGGCAACAATATTAAATTTACTTAAATCTAACGCAAGCTCAGCCTCCATTCATACTTCTTCTTCTTCTTCGTCAGCTTTCATTTATCCACTACTGGACATAAGCCTCTTTCCTTATTTCTATATTGCGTATTTTGTCTCGTAGGCTGATTCCAAGCATGGACTTTTCCATCGCTGTTTGAGTTTGTCTGAGGCGTTCTGCACTTTTATGCGTCAAGGTTACAGTTTCCAGCCCATATGTAGACACGGGCAAGATGCATGCGTCATGGACCTTTCTTTTAAGACTTGTGGGGATGTTTCTGTTCTTAAGAATATGTCCCAATTTCCCGCACGCCCTGCCCAGCTCAGTCGCACCCTCCTGATTATCTCAGAAGTTTCATTTTCCTGACCCAACTTGATTGAATGACCTAGGTACTCGTATTCTTCTACGGTGTCAAGTACGTGGTCGTCTATTGTTATCCATCTGTAAGTCGTTCCGACTCATGGTCTTGGTCTTGCTGAGATTCATTTTTAGTCCTATCCATAGGGATTCTTCATGTAGTTAATACTGTTGTCTTCCGGGTTTGTTCTTGCCAAGCATATCTTCAAATATTTAAATAAACTATGCATTGCTTTCCGCTTATTCCGGGAGCAAAAGTACAAACATTAACCCAAACCAGCCTGCAGTAATCCCAAAATTCAAAAAAATCTTTAAGAAATGCTCTCATTCAAATGTTATCGAGATTTTGAACATGCCTTGGGTTAGTGTTGATTAGTTTTTGTTGGTTTTGCTACCAGAACAAGCGGAGCTGTGTTTGAAATATTTGAAGATACGTAACAAAATAAGAAGAGGTAAAATTGTCCCTTTACACAAGTGTAGTGCAAACTCAAACCAGATAGAACGAGATGGATTCTAGCTGGACGTGTCAGGCAGTATTTTATGAAGAACGCGCTGAGGCTGCGTATAGTCCCATTATTTCCGGATGACGTATTAATGTAGGCCTGGCTTGCGTTCCTGCTGAGTATATTTAGCAATATTGTGACCCGGTGGATAGGTTGGGTTAAAAGGATCTCGAGAAATTGGATTCAGGACGCTTGGGATCGAAATCGTCTTCCGGCTTTGTTCTTCCCAGGCATATCTTCGAATATTTAAATATACTATGCTTTGCTCTTCGCTCATTTCGGGAGCAAAAGGACAAACACTAACCCAAACTAGCCCGAAGTAATCCCAAAATTCAGAAAGCACTTTAAAAAATGCTCTCATTCACGGGCTTTAATGTTTTCGGGGTTTTGAACATGCCTTGGGTTAGTGTTGATTAGTTTTTGTTGGTTTTACTACCAGAACAAGCGGCGCGATGTTGTAAACATTTGAAAATACGTAACAAAATAGGCAGAGGTGAAATTGTCCTCTTACACAAGCCTAGTGCAAACTGAAACCAGCTGGAACGCGATGGACTCTAGCGAGACATCAGAATTTTAAAGAGAACGCACTGAGGCTGCGTATAATCCCATTATTTCAAGATGGTCTAATAATGTAGGCGTGGTTTGCGTTCCTGCTGAGTACATTTAGTAATATTATCATCCGGTGAACAGATTGTATCTCGACACACTGGATTCAGGACGCTTGGGATCGAAATAGTCTTTCGGCTTTGTTCAGCTCCAAAATGGTGCAAACTGTGACCACGAACTCACCAACAAGAGCCACTAAAATAATGAAGCGTTTGAGGTCTCTAAGTCAGGCCCTCAGTTAAATACACTCCCGAAGAACAAACAAACTCTTAGATTTTAATTCACACGGGAGCAAAGGGACGAAATGCAAATATCTACCCTTCATACAATGTGCTCAAAAAGACAAAACGAGACTGCTACCCGGCCGAAGATTCCATCTCTATCTCCGATATCTGTGCCGAAGTAAAATTACAAGCTCTTGTAGACCACACTACTAGAAGAATTGTGACTACAAAACTAGGTACTGAAACAAAGTCTGCAAGAAATTCAAAACCATGGTGCTACTCTTTTATACAAGTGGGGAAGTGATGGCACTGCGGGTCACTCAACTTACAAGCGGAAGGAAATGAAACTCGTACAGATTCATTTTTGTTTGCGCTTTGTATTTTCCCTTTAAGACTTCAAGCAAACAATGATACGATTTTATGGAACAACTTACGTCCATTTTCAACTAGGTTTTGCAGTTCAATTGAGATAATGTTTGAGAAGGAAACTACCGAACTATCTAAAAAAGAGATCCAAAAGGTAGACATTCAAATAAAGAAAATTTTGCCAACAAGAATTATAGTTTGTAATGCAGAAATCAATATTAATCATTCCTTTAAACTGTCCATGATCGACGGCAAGACGTTTAGTGTCATTACCGGGTCTTCTTTGCAAACATGTGACATCTGTAGAGCTACTTCAAAACAAATGAATAACTTTGAAGAGAAGTATAAGAGAGTTCCAACAGAAAAAAGTATGGATTTCGGAATACCACACTACATCCCTGGATAAGATGCTTTGAAGCTTTTTTACACATTGCGTACCGTCTTTCTATTAAGAAGTGGCAATTTCGTGGTGAAGCAGATAAAACTGTAGTTAATGAAAGACAAGATTACATTAGAAAAGAACTAAGCCTACAACAAATGGGTCTATTAGTGGATATTCCAAAGCCTAATTTTGACACTACTAGCGATGTAAATGCGGCAAGGCGATTTTTCCAGAATTCTTCTCTTGCATCTTCCATTACTGGTATCGATGAATGTTTAATAGCAAGGTTTTCTGTTGTGTTAAGAATAATGTCTTGTGAATATGCTCTCAACATAGGTGCTTTTGAAGAATATGCAAAAGAAACTGCCCAAAAATACGGTGATCTTTACGAATGGTATTACATGAAATGAAATGAAATGAAATGCATTTATTAATCCAAAGATCACAATAAAAGATATAGGGCACGTCACAAAGGTCTTAAGAACTAAGAAAGCTAAAAACTACTAAACACTAAGACACACTTGCAGTAACTGCATCCTCATAACTAAAATTATAGTTAAGAAATTCTTCAATCAATACTATAGAAAGCGTTATTTAATAATATACATTTTAAACTGGTATAGAATTTATTGTTGCTAAGTTCTCTTATGTTATTTGAAAATTTATAAAACAGTATGGTAACAATGTAATAAGGGTTTAATTTATACAATTTTAGGCATTGAAGATCATGTTGTAGGTTGCTGCCAAAATCTTGTATTATATTCATGGTAAAAGTTCTGTGTTCTAAACATACTATTATTCTGATTTACAAATTTGAGTAACTTAAAAATATACAAAGAAGGCAAAGTTATTGAAGATTAATTTTTAAACGTATCTCTACCATACCCGATACCCAAGGCGAAACATTGCTCTAATAGCTCGTTTTTGCATTCGAAAGACTCTGATGGCAGCTGATACGCCACCCCAGAGAATGACACCACAACGAATTACGGATTTAAAACATGAAAAATAAAATATTTTCAGAACTTCCCTGGTTAGGACTTGTTTTAGGCGATTCAATGCAAAGCATTGGTTGAACATCTTTTACAAATATAATTAACATGTTCTTTCCAATTCAACGACATATCAGCAGTTTAAAGGATGTTACCTCTTCTAATGATTTATTATTTAATTTAATTAAGTGACTCTTTGTGTAGTTACTATTAATTGGATGAAATTGCAAAGTATATGTTTTGTTTTGATTTAATTTAAGCCTATTTAAATTGAAGTAACGGGATAGTTGGGCCCAGAATACTCCCCTGTGGAACAACAAACTTGACATCTAGCTGCGCAGATTCAGACGCTTCAAAACCTTGTCATTCGCATCTAACCTTTTATATATGGTAGCTAAAATGGAACATAATGCTGTAGTAGCTGATTTTTTGTTGCGAAAACCATGCTGCGTGGGTGATAATATGTTAAAGCTTTCCAGAAAGTTAACCATATGTTTCAAAATTATTTTCTCAAAAATTTTTGAAAATACGGACAACTGTGAAATTGGACGAAAATTTACAATGTCTCTATAATCTCCTTTTTTAAATAAACAAATGGTTTTTGAAACTTTCAGAATATCTGGAAAAATAGCTTGAGAAAATATAAATTTAGCAAGTATGTTAAAGGTCCACATAATTGTTTACTACAATACTTTATAATAGAGGAAGAAAATTCATCATGGCCACTTGAATTAGAATTTATTCAAATTGTTTATTGTTTCACTCATTTCACTTTCAGTCACCCTATACAAATAGATTGATTTATCAGTAAAAAAGTTTAAATTTCTTCTATGACCATCAACATTATAAAAAGATTGTCGTTTGTCATATAATTTTCTAATATGAAATAAATTTTTCATCTATGTCCCCTGAATTTGTATACCTAATACCATCCTTTATAATACACTTAGTTTTATTTTCTGATTGGTTTTTATTGTATTATTTATTAAATTCCAGATTGCTTTTGATTTGTTATTACAATAAAGAATTTTGTTGTCATACTATTTCCTTTTTGCAGCCCTTAACAAACACCTATAAATGAATTTATATTTTTTATAAAATTCCATACTAAACTCTCTTTTTACCTTTGCGTTTAGCTTTTTTAAGTTTTTGAATGATATTCTTAAACCTAATGTTGACCATTGTTTGCAATTAAAATCTGATTTTCTTTTTTTTTACATATCTAAAACTAATATTATAGTAATAATCCAATGTTCCAATAGAAATAGAAAACATATCATTTATATCACTACCTCCATTGTCGATTTCTGACCAACATTCAGCTTTTAGAAAATTTATGAAGATTTTTTTGTTTTTATTTGATCTTGCTAAGTAAGTTACATGAGAGATGTCATTAATGTAGTCAAATTCAATTTTCTGAAATGTATGGTCAGATAATTGCTATAGTTGGTAGTTGCTACATGTCTTCTAGCATCCACCAGATACTAGAGGCTCTTGAATCCCCAAGTAAGAACTTAGAGATAGAGAGCTATATACCCGCAAATTTACTCGCGAGAAAACGATGAGAGACTTGTTCAATTCCATTTTGATTTCATCGGATCCACTTATTTTTAGTTTGTCTAGGTTTAATTCACGCATTAATTCCTACAAAGAACCTCTTGACAGCAATGTTATAAAATTAATGTCGGAGCCGAACCTACAGAAACTTCCCGTGTTCTCTACAAGTGATTCATCTGATAAAGCAGTTGCCGATAGAGATTAATATAATATGTCAAGTAACTGATAATTTACAATGTTTATGTAAATAGCTTTAGTTAGTATCTGCAGAGTATTCTAAATAAACCTTTTAATATTACTTATTGTCCATCAATATCTTTACTATTAAAATATTCCAAACAATGCTTCGTATTATGTACTGAATGTCTTGATACCTCTTTTTTATTATTAATTTAATATTTCCAGCATTTAAAGAGTCAAAGTCAAGTATGCTTTATTGCCACAGAAAAATTCAAATAAACTTTATGGACAAAGCGAATTAAGATAAATAAGCTAAGCTAAATACAAAACAAAACTTAATATATGCAATAATATATACGATAAAAATTGAATAACAAGCAATTTTCAAGTTGAAATTCACGATTTAACAAAAAAAAAATATATTACAGAACATCATAAGAAGTTGAACCAGATCCACAGGAAGTACACAAAACATAGGGTAAAGAAACTCAGTGTTATCAAAATATGAAGCATACATTAATGCGAAGCGTGCTGTTGGGTAAAATAAGGAAGGTCATGTCGGTGAACTTGACTCGGTCAATATGCATACGCTGCAGACTTGAACTAACCAGTGAAAGTAAACAAAACATGACTAAAATTGATAGCCTGGTATTTATTTAATTTTGTGTAATTCCTGTACATCCCAAAAATCACTCATTCGTCAAAAAGATAATCCTATACCTATTATAAAATGATCTTCACCACCGCACATGATGCCCCAAGTAGAAAATTTAACGATTAACGATTAGTTGAGATTAATGGAGAAAAAAAAACTAAAACATAATACAGAATTTCCGTGACTGATTTTAGACTGTTTACTTCCTAGAATCGGTGTTTAGCACACTGTGCAGTGTTTTAAATATTTTATGATACATAGCAAAATAAGAAGAGGTAAAATTGTCCCTTTACACAAGTCTAGTGCAAAGTCAAACCAGATAGAACGCGATAGATTTTATAGAGAGTATTTTAAAAGGAACGCGCTGAGACTGCGTATAATCCCATTATTTCAATATGACGTATTATTGTAGGCGGGGCTTGCGTTCTTGCTGTGTATAACACATCTCGACAAACTCGATTTGAGATCGGAATAGGTGGAAGTTTTAAAGAGAGGCGACTGTTTCAGCAGTGTACAAAAGGCTGTTTGATAATAAGAAACAAATGTAGTCAGATAGAATGAACAAAGCCCTGGATCAGGGAAAAATCGGTTTCTTTTCATGGTTATAACAAATAATTTATTTATTTGACTGAAAACAAGCATTGTGTTATGCACTTTGATAATTCACCTTTTCAGCGTTAATGGAATACTATACTCAGAAACATTATCTTACTAGAAATAGAATAATTCACTAGAACCTAACTAAACTTAATTATTTTAGGATAAAAGCCATAACACACCACTGATTTGTTAATTTCCTACACAATTTCCTATTTGTAAAACGAAATTATAATCAAACGAATTCATTTATTTAATATGCAGAATCATTGTGTGCCGTTGTTATATTATACTGTTATTTTAATAAACGGTTTCGAATATTTAAAACAAAAGGGTTTCGCTTAACAAATTTTATACAATATTATATATTTATTTCCCATTTGCCAATATAGCGGCGAGAGTATAACCAAAATGCGGGCTGAAATGAAACGGATAAACTTGTTTTTGTATGTTTTTAATGCATCCCTACACATCGTAAATGTCTGAAAATTGATTTATATTATATATTATATTGTTTTAGGATCAGATACCAACATAAGAAATTATCGCAAATCTTTCAGATTTCATCATATTCGCATTTAATGGCTAGCTTGAATTTTAACCCTGTTTCACTGATCCTCTAGACGATTTGATATATATCCTAAGACGGGTTTCCTCTACAATTTGTTATTTGCCCAAATTATTGTTTTGATTTTTCCTTCCTTATAAATATTGATTTCCTGTTTGTAAGATTATTATAGGCATAAATAACAGCTGAAAATGTCCTTTTTAATTGGGAGTTTTCATGTCAAATAACAACCCAACAGCGATAATCTCTTGAAACAAAGTTTTAAATCAACTCATATCTTAATCATTAATGAAAAATACATTGTAGGCTACTTTTGAAATACCCCAATACATTTTGTTGTATATTATATATTAATTTTTTCACCCCGTTGAAGGAACATTTCTACCAATACGTCCCTGTCCTAACATAGGTCTGTTAACTTAGACTAAACTAGCTTTTCCAATTGCAAATTACACTTGAGAAATTCTAACTGCTATGTTAGTTATTACCATTCATAAGCATATTTTTCCCTGTAAATTTAAAATAATATTATTTAATCAAATCTAACATTGGCTTCCCTCGTGGAAATTGGTCCGTAAATATCAATATCATTTCCCTTACGTAACCCCGTTCCAAGGCAACTTGAAAACGCACCCCATTAAATAAAAATTTACCGCTTTTTACCCCTCTCGCGTTTTTTGGACAAGACAAATATGCCAAAGATTTATCACAACCACGGAAAAATGTAAATTTTAAACGTAGGCCATTTTTCAGCTAAAATATCAAGATGTAAAACATCTACCCTCACATGCTCATTTAAGTAATGTGCGAAAGAATTATTTATAGAAACGCTGATAAAAATGTTTGCACTTTTTAGCAATTTTGGCTTAAAATTTATAATGTAAAAGGTTAAATGCGATAATGAATTTTTATATTATAATCGTACGAAAAATCGCAAATTGTTCATACTCATGGTTTAGTTCTAGTAAACACTTACTAACATTTGTTGATTTTCTGCTCACCAGTTGAATTCAAAAATGGGACCGCCGTTTTTTGGAGGAACGAACAGTATTCGAAGTATGATTTTTTTTATTAGTTTCTTTAAGTTTTATAAACGCTAAAATAATATATTACTTCCAGGCTATCAAACGTCCTTGCAAAATCTTCCTCCACAAATTGAATGAGTTCTCATGGAATTTTTCTACACTATCTCTAAAATCGTTTCTGTCGAAACGTATTTTTCTAGATTGAAATAAATTGAAAACTTATTATTGCACATTTATTACTAAGGCAAGTTCTGCGATTTACCAATAATTTATATCTGTCGTAGACGTATGGTAAGAAATACCGTAAAAAGGTTTTACGTGAAAAGCTTAGTCAACTGCACTTCCGAATTCACGATATGCCAGTGCTTCCATAAAGTGTCTTCTTTATTTAGATACCTTATTCTCATAGTGTCAGTTTTGAGGATTTAATGTATAGAACTGATTTATAAATGGCTGAAGCCTTGCAGTTGATTAGTCACATTAAGCTCACAGTGCTACTACTGCACGTAGGCCTTCTTCTATCTAAATTGGTCCTAATTAATATTTGCAGGTGGCAAATCACGTAATTATGGATTTCGCCTAGGCTTGCAAGGTTTTTTTCACTTACGGAAAGAGCCGATATATTTATTTATTTATTTATTGATGGGCCAAGCCCATTATAAAATAATTTGATAATCAACAAATATAGCAAGTTCAAAATTAAAGACTAGGTAGACACAACAAAAACAATATGTAAATTTAAAGTAAGATAAAAGTGAAAATAAGCCTAAACAAATTCTACATATCACGGCACTTTCTAAAACTGGTACACTTATATAGAAAGGCCAGTGACAGTTCTCGCAAATGGTTCATATGGCCCAAAGAAATCAAGCTCACTTAGCTGGTTGCACAATCTGAGAGCACGAGGAATAAAAGATTGATATCCATAATTGGTTCTGTGGAATTGCTGGTGGAATGTTTGAGTTGTGCGAGTGTTCTTAGATGGGACATGTAAACCAATTTGGGATGTTAAGTATGGACAGTTGATGGTTGAGTTTATGATTTTGTGAATAGTTTTTAGGTATTTTTGCTATCTTCTGCAGGAAAGGGATGAACAGATTTAGAGCAGCGCAGAGGTTTGCATAATGAAATTCCTGGTTATTAAAGAATTTGTAGTTCAAGTATCTGAAGAATTTGCATTGTACACCTTCAAGTCGTTGTATAAGACAGGTGTAGTTTGGACTCCATACTGATGCAGCATACTCAAGATGAGTACGGACGTAGGGAAAATATAATGTTTTGATGGAGCTAATATTCTTGAAGTCCCTTGTGCTGCCTTTTACAATACCCAGCATTTGAAGCGCTTTATTGATTGTAAAGTCGATATGATCAGCAAAATCTAGCCGATGATTTAACAAAACTCCCAAATCCTTGATCTGCTCCACACAGTCCAAGGGACAGCCGCTGATATGTTAAATGTAGTTGTTCAAGGTTTTTGATTTATGGAATTTGATTACTTTACACATTAACACCATTCAGCTCCATGTCATTAGTCCGGCACCAATGAGTTAGCCTGTCAGCATCATCCTGGAGTGCGAGGCAGTCACCTTGGATGGCTATTTTTAAAAACAACTTAAGATCATCTGCAAATAGAAGAAAAAGGCAGTGTCTGATGAAAGATGCAATGTCGTTGATGATAATGTTAAGAAGTAAAGGTCCCAGGTGTGAACCTTGAGGCACGCCTGATGAGACTGGGATTTGAGAAGAAGTGAAGTTGTTTGACATTACCATCTGGACCCTATCTGCGAGGTAGCTCTAGCCAGAGGAGTAGGAAGCGAGAAATGCCCAGTGTCTTCAATTTCCTGATCAACACCGCATGATTGACTCTGACAAACGCTATGGAGAAGTCGGTGTATTTTGAATGAACCTCTTCACCTCTCTCCAAAGTGTTTGTCAGTATGTCCATGTAGGTATGAAGATTAGTTTCTGTAGAAGAAAGACGTAACGAACTTTGTGACAATGTTCTCGAACACTTTAGGAATTGCGTTAAGAATACAAATAGGACGATAATTGGCCACATTTGCTGAATCTCCCGATTTATGAATAGGTACTATGTAGCTGGTCCTCTAGCAGCCAGGAAAGATGCCCGATTGAAGTGAGCTGTTGAATATAGTATGCAGAAATCTAGACAGTACAAAGCAGCATTTTTTTAAGAATTGAGGATGTTTTTTATCAGGACCAAGTCCCTTATGTGGGTCTACGTTTTTTAATTCGGTGTAAATATATGAGATTGGAATAGTGAAATTATTTAAATTGTGAGGATTTAGAGATGGCTGTTGGGGAGGGTCAAAAGATTGGTTAGTGTACACTGACCCAAAGTATTCAGCAAAAAGTTCACCAGCTTGGGGACCCATAGTGGCTGATTTCTCATTCAAGTTAAAACTAGTTGGTGGTTTACTAGAATTTTGTAATGAGTTTGTGTAGGACCAGAATTCCTGAGGGCTATGTTGCAGGGCTGCTTCGGTGTTTTTTATATAGTTTTGCAAGCTTATTTGAGAGAGATTGTTACACTGGGAACTTAAACTGGAGAAGCTTTGATAATCAAGAGGGAGCCTGGTTTGCTTGTATTTTTGATGGGAGATTTTTTTCTGTATGGTAAGTGCCTTTAGGTCTTGCGAGAACCATTTGGGAAACTTTCTATAGGCAATATTTATGATTGGTCCAAAGATATTAAAAGTTATATACAATACATCATAGAAAAGGTTTGCCATATTGTTAACAGACCCATTGAAAAACATGTCCTCCCATGGGATTGAACCCAAGTAATCGGTCACAATTCTATAGTCAGCAGATTTAAAGTCGTAGTAAAATCCACCTCCTTGGGGGTTTGAAGTGCGGTGATTATGCTGTAAACTGATTTGAAAGTTCAATGTCTGGTGATTGCTTTCAAGTGGAACTAGGAATTCAGCGGCATCAGGCTGAGTGATGGACATCCTGGAATGTCAAAGAACTAAGTCGAGAATGACGTTATTTAAGTTGGGTATCTCATTGAGCTGGAACAGATGGTGGAATGCACAGACCTCAGACATGTGTTGCATTTTTCCAAGTTCGGTAGAAGGCAGATATCCATCCACAGATCGGTGAGCAGTAGAGCATCCATCCTGTATAGTCCACCTAGCGTTGGGCAAGTTGAAGTCACCCATAATGCAGCACTCAGCATGAAGATTGTTGCCAAAGATCTCATATTTCTCTAACGGAGTGTTTGGTAGTAAGTAGATACATCCTAGGACCATCTGCTTTTTACCTGTGCCAATCACAACATATACCTGTTCTATACCGCTTGTATATTCTATTAAGCGCAAGGGTACCCAAAAACATTGTTGCTCTTTGTTTTGGGCTCCTTAAAAATTACTGTAGTGTTGCAGGTATTGCAAGTCCCGGACATCGCATAAGGTAATCTGTTGATATTCGTGCAATCCTTGCCCTCTTTGTTGATTGTTATTTATGTGAATGATCTACAGCTCTTCCATGATAAGCCCATAATAATATTTATTTTGATTCTTGAGGAAAAACCAGGAAAAAAACGACTTAGAAAATTTTAAATTTATTATAGGTAAAAAATAACATATACAGCTGAATTCAGGATGACCAAAATTCGAGGCTTTATAGTGGGATCTTGCTTATTATGAGTGTTAGAAAAATCTCTAAATAGACAAGATCTTCAGAGAATTTTGTTTTTTGCTTGTAATTCATTAACCGTGACTTTAAAAAATCATAAACTCGAACACTTTTCTGGGGCAAACGTTGAAAACACTTCAAAATTGTATTTTGTTTAAGTTAGCAGCCATAACTTAATGTTATCATCCATGATCTTAAATTTTTTACCTTTTATTATAGTACTCCGTAATTGGTACTCTTTTTCCAAATACTAGAAAACATGGATTTATTAAAAAAATATATTTTGACAATACACTATGGTATGGTAGGGTAGAGGAGTCGCTTACAAGATTTTCCCTTCAACACGTTGACCCCAGTTGATCTTTTGCGCATATCCTTCTATGTTACAGGAACATTTGTAGATCTCCAGGTGCCACAAGGGCATATTCGAGATGCCTCAACCTTTGGCCAGTCAGTGCCTGACATTCGCAGAGTAGGTTTCGGACATTTCAGCCATAGTTTGGCAGCATCTGCATTGTTCGTCAGTGGTTTTCCCCATTTCCTTGAGGTGGTACCTCCAGGAGCCATGTCCAGTGAGAGGGTCTACGACGAGTTTTATGTTGGGTTTTTTTTTGTAAGTTTTTTGTGTAGTTATGTGAGTGAGGATGAGTCTTTTGGCCTGTTTCTGCCCAGGTGCATTGACCCAATGTGTCTCTTTCCGCCTTTTTTCACAATTTATAAGTTCAATCATTACGTGCTCTCTAGTGATGCTACAGAATGGT
>MU185297.1:146033-165190 GCA_016904865.1 Pissodes strobi | reverse complement strand
TACCGTATCGGCACCGGCACCGGTTCAAATGACTACAATAAGCTGAGACTAAGTGAAACTAACCAAAACTTGATTCGACGATTAACCAAAACTAACAAAACCTATTAAAATTGATTATAACGTATCGTAAAGGGTTCAAATTACTAAAGTAAGTTGATACTAACTGAAACTAACCGATAATTGATTGGAAGACTAACCCAAACTAACCAAATCTATTAAAATTGATTATAACGTATCGGAACAGATTCAAATAATTAAAATAAGTTGAAACTAAATAAAACTAACCGAAAGTTGTTGACGAATAACCCAAACTAACCAAATCTGTTAAAATTGATTTTAATGTATTCTGGAAAGCTTGATATGAATAGAATAAGTTGAGAATAAGTGTAGCTAACCGAGAGTTGATTGAACTACTAACCCAAACTAACCAAATCTATCAAAATTGATTATAAAGTATCGGATGACTAAATGAATTTAAGACTAGGTGAAACTAACCGAAAGTTTATTGGAAAACTAACTTAAACTAAAAAAATCTATTAAAATTATTTATAACGTATCGGAACCGCATTAAATGACTAAAATAAGTTGGGAATAAGTGAAACTAAACAAAAGTTGAATCGACAACTAACCCAAACTATATTAACCTTATAATCAATTTTAATAGATTTGGGTAGTTTGGGTTAGTCGCCTATTCAACTGTCGGTTGGTGTCAGTTATTCTCAACTTATGCTAGTCATATAAAGCGGTTCCGATACGTTATAATGATTTTATTACATTTGGTTAGTTTGGGTTAGTCGTCGATTGAACTTTCGGTTAGTTTCACATAGTCTCAACTTATTTTAATCATTTGAACCGATTCCGTTACGTTATATTAAATTTTGATAGATTTGGTTAGTTTGGGTTAGTAGTCCAATCAACTTTCGGTTAGCTTCATTTATTCTCAACTTATTTTAGCCATTTGAAGCAGTTCCGATACGTTATAATCAATTTTAATAGATTTGGTTAGTTTGGGTTAGTGTTCAATTAACTTTCGGTTAGTTTCACTTATTCTCAACCTATTTTAGCCATTTGAAATGGTTAAAATACCGACGTCATTATCAATTCTAATAGATGTGGTTAGCTTGGGTTAGTCGTCGATTCAACTTTCGCTTACTTTCACTTATTCTCAACTTATTTTAGTCATTTAAAGTGGTTCCGATACGATATAATCAATTTCAATAGATTTGGTTAGTTTGGGTTAAGCGTCGATTCAACGTTTGCTTAGTTTCACTTTGTCTCAACTTATTTTAATTATTTGAATCGGTTCTGATGCGTTATAATCAATTTTAATGGATTTGGTTAATTTGGATTAGTCATCCAAACAACTTTCGTCTAGTTTCACTTAGTCTCAACTTATTTTAGTTATTTGAACCGGTTCCGATACGTATAATCAATTGTGATAGATTTGGTTAGTTTGGGTTATTCGTCGATTTAACTTTCGGTTAGCTTCACTCATTCTCAACTTATTTTAGTCATTTGAAGCGGTTCTGATACGTTATAATCCATTTTAGTAGATTTGGTTAGTATGGGTTAGTCGTGGATTAAACTTTGGGTCAGTTTCACAGTGCCAAAATATATTTAATATTTACAAAGCATTCCATTATCGTTATATAATATGTACTTATAAAAAAAAATCTGACACCTAGACGATTTTTCCGGTCTTGTCGCCTCCTTCACCTAATTTTATTTTTTTTTTTTTTTTTTTTGATAAACATCATTTATTAAGCCATCCAATCAGTTAAAAAATATATTTTTTTACAATAATATGAGTAGTAAAAAACTAAACTAACTTATATTTAGGTTACATTTGGGTTGATGGCTCAACCAAATGAATGAACTCCTAAACAATGCATTTGTAGCATTGGTACCAGAGTTTGATTAATATATTTTATTACAATGACAACGTTGCTATTAGTATGAGTACTCATTCAATAAACTTCATTTTAAGTTTTTTAATAAATTTGTTGTATGAGACTTCCTGTTTTATCTCTATAGACAGCTTGTTAAATATTTGTGAAGCTTCACTAATGGGGTTTCTTAATCCTATATTGGTTCTAGCACTATTTAGTCTGATAATGTTATTTCTTAGGCGGTATGTGTGTGTGTCATTAGAATAAACTATGGTATAATTTGATTTTTGTAGCTTATTAATAATTTTAAAAATTAGTTTTGCTTGCTCTATCTGTCGAATCTGGTCAATCGATTGTACTCTCAATAGTTTATATAGGTCATTTGTATGCATAAGGTAATCAAGATTAAAAAGGATCTTGAGTACCTTATTTTGTAATACTTCAACTTTTTGAAAGCTCGTGTTACTGCAGGTACCCCAGACTGGAATAAGGTATCGTAAGATTGCAAGAATGTAAGCATTATATATTTTATATTTAGCCGAGTTAGTTAAAAAGTGTTTACACTTATAAAATGCTCCAATAAAAGGGATAATTTTGTTTTTTATATGCTCAATGTGGGCATTCCAATTAAGATTTTCATCGAGTACAAGTCCTAAGTATTTTATGCTGCTTATATTTTCTATTTTTATTCCATTTAAGGATATGTCAAATGGCTTTATTATTTTGTTTTTTTGTTTAAACACTATGTATTTTGTTTTAGCCAAATTAATCTTAAGGTTATTTTGCAGTAACCATTGGCTATATTTAGCTAGGTCATTATTTACTCGATTAACCAGATTGTCAGAATTGTGGTCCGAGTACAAGAGAACAGTGTCGTCCGCAAATGTATAGTATTGGGCACCCAACCCAGATACTCGCAGACTAAGAACATAGAGTGAGTACAGTAAAGGTCCTAACACGGATCCCTGGGGTACACCACAATTATATGTTAGGATTACACTTTCCTGCTGGTTCACATATACATATTGCTTTCTGTTTAATAAGTAAGAACCAATCAAGGAGAGCACACATCCTCTAAACCCCATTCCCTCCAACTTATTTAATAAAATAGTATGATTTACCACATCAAATGCCTTTTGCAAGTCAACAAAAACTGCTAATACGATTTTCCTGTTATCTAAGTTGGTTGAAATATGGTTAAGAAGATCCGCGGTTGCACTTAGAGTGCTGCTATTTTTAAGAAATCCATATTGATATAAATCATATGAGATAAAATTTTCGATGAAAGATATCATTCGTTTTTTTATGACTGTTTCCATGATTTTTGAGAATACACTGATTATGGAGATGGGTCTATAGTTATTTCGTTGTGTTTTCGATCCTGACTTGTATATCGGGCACACTTTAGATGTTTTGAGTTCAGGAGGAAATTGACCTGTGCTGAGTGCACTATTTATAAGTTGTGCCAATATACCCAAAATGTGCTCTTTTATGTTAATTAAATCAATTACTCTAATTTCATCATGGCCGGGTGCCGCATTTCTTTTCAGATTTAATATTATACTATTTAATTCGTTACAATCCGTAGGGTCAAAGAATACGTTACCATCACTTTCAATTTCATTGAATTTTTGAATTATATTTGAATTTTTGGTTTCACTTTGTATGTCCTTGACTATGGTCGTACCTATCTCCGTAAAATATGTATTTAAACCATTTGCAATTTCTTTAGAATCATTTACAAGTGTGCCATTGATTTCGATTTGATTTATATGGTTATTTTTTACACTAGTATTATTTAGGAATGAATTTATTATATTCCATTGTTTTTTTGCATTATTTGCGGCATGATCCCATTTGTTTTTAAAATAAAGATTTTTTAATGATTTTATTTTATTATTTATAGAATTTTTAATTTTTATAAAATTTAGCCTAAGTGTATTATTATTTGGAAATGTTTTGTGTTTTTTATAGGCCGATTCTTTTTCCCTAATTAAGATTAATAAGTCTGGTGTTACCCACTCATTATTTTGGTGACACTTAGTGCTTTTTATAGTCGTACATTCTTTTTTACACTCAGAAATAACTTCAATTAGATCCTTAAATGACTTAATATTTACTTCTTCTACCTTATTGTGAATTTTTTGTTTATATTTTTGCACATTTAAAATGGGGTGTTGAACAAATACTTTAGGTTTAAATTTTTTTATATTTTCTCTCACTTCCAAATAAATTTTCCTATGATCGGATAGTGAAGTATCCTCAACCCTAATATCACATTCGTTTCTTTTATTTGTAGTACAAATTACATGATCTATTATAGTTCTCGTGTGTGAAATTCGGGTTGCATTTGCAAAATTGATGTCATTGACAAAACAATAATTATTTATTGTGATCATGCTTTTATAGTCTTTGGTAATTATGGAGTCCTGATCTAACAGATTAATATTAATATCACCTAATATAATATGGTTTACCTTATACTTAGTTATCACAGATTCAAGTTTAATTAGGAAATCATTACTTGGATAGCAAGGGGGTCTATAGATTGCACTTAATTTAAATTTATCGAGCTCTATACAAATCCAGTTGAAGGGTTCTTCTGGACCACTACAGTCTATCTTATTAAAATGTACATTATTTTTGATATAGATGCTTGCACCTCCGCCCCTGGATTCCCTGCATGAATGTACCGCATAGTATCCATCGACATTGTAGAAATGTGTCTCATTGGGATATAACCAAGTCTCCACAAGAACCACTATGTCACTTGTTGTGTCTTTCATGTTGGCTTGAAATTCTTCTAACTTATTTCGTAGACTTTGAACATTATAATAAGTTATGCTAAGATTATTTTGAGGTTTAACTAGTTTTTTATATCTTTATGGCTTTCCACCAATTCAACCTTACTATTTTCATCCTTTCGTAGTAGAATTTTCCCATCATTTATCCACAAATATTTGTAGCCCTTTTCTTGTTTATATTGTTTAGCATTTTTGAAGAGTTCAATATTATACTTAGTTAAATCATGGTTTATGTATATTGTTTCTCGTTTGTCTGCATATTCTCCTATATCGTTATTTGTAAGTGTTATCGTTCTCTTTGCTACCATCCATTTTTTCTTGTCTTCTCCAGTTCTGAATTTTATTCTAATTAGCGATGTTTTGTTTTCTTTGCGTATTCCCAACCTATATGCATTACTTATACTGTTAGGGATCTTCGGGACATTTAATTTGGATGCCAATTTGTCGATAATTACATCTAGGTTCTCGTTTTCCCTGTATGGAATTCCTTGAATTATCACATTATTATTTAACCCTTGTTGTTCGTTAAAATTTAGCTGCTTTCTAATATCCTGAATCTCATCTCTAAGCTCTTTATTTATTTTTATTTGTTCTTCATATTTTTGGAATAACTTGTTGTATTTGCTATCCATCTCATTCAATTTTGCCATAATATCGCCTATTGCATATTCATCTTTCTTATTTTGCTTTTTGTTTTTACATTTTTCACATTTCCATTCAGCATCTGCATTTTTTTCATAACGCAAATACGTGGTTTTCGCCATGTTAAGGCATGTTCTGTGATTCCATTTTTCACATATATCACAGCAAAGAGCTTGTTCATTTTCCCTAATTAATTTTTTACATATATCACAATCGTCCGCCATCACTTTCGATCAGTATTCCTTTTCAGGAATATTATCCGTTTCGAGCCGGCAACGTCGCTCCTTGCCAGCAGATGTTATATCGATGCAGACCCTTGTTTTGATTTTGTTATCCTTGGTTTTGATTCTAAAACCTGAATATAATGAGTTACCTTTATGTACTGGTAGAACGTAAACACTAATGCGTCTGTTCACAATACTTTCACATTCTTTACAAGAAAATCAGAAATTTTCACCACATAGTAAACACAACCTCTTTACAATGTTGCAATGTTACAATAACATATCTATTCACTAATCCGACTATAGATTTTTCCTATTTGCCTTTGTATTTTTCATTGCTTCGTATATATTTCCACCGAAGTCCGAATAAAATATTAAAATAGAAATAAAATTAAGGATTTTCACAAATCCGACTCTGTTCTGAACACTCTGCCTACATACGAACGACTGATTAAACTAAAACGCTCCACATGCTGCCAACAATCTGCGGATTTTCGGCGGCTGGCAGAAAATATTTGGGGGAGTGGAGCTACTAGTTTACATATACTTTGCCTGTACTGTACCATTTTCTACGTATGTTTTGCGACAAATAAACGATTTTTCTATATGAAAAAATTCTTTTCGAGAAAAACTTTATTTTTTATCTAAAAGTCAATGTTTTAACATTTTCCTGCAAAAATCGACTTTCCGGATATTTTCGGAACACAGAACCATTCAGTAAGTTTTCTCCTTTAAGCTCTCTATCGAACTGACGATGACGTTTGAGTCTCAGTTTTTTTGTATAGAAATATGCCCGAGAGAAGTATATGAAAAGTGCTTCAATTTTAGTGGCCATTTTACGATTCTTACAAATTTCAATAGAATTCGAAGGAAACAAATTTTGGAAACTCACACATGTGATGAAATAATTCGGAAATAGAAATTCGTATCGCCAAACACAAATGACAGGTTTCTGTCCCTCGCTTACCGAGTTAGCGTTACATAGCCGAGCTTTACATGACTGCTCAGAGTTATTCACTACCCATGAAAAAATGTGCTGAACGGGTCTAAAGAAGTTTTCACTTTAAAAATAGCGATGTGATATTTTTAAGTTTAGTCTGTAGTATAAGGAATTTTGAACTTCATATCAAAATCGTATGGCCGAAATATTAGGAGAAAACGTACACTTATATTCGGCTTAAAAATAGTTATTGTTGTGAAATGGTAGATAATTTCTGCGTGTATTCTATCGATCATTTATTGCACAATTTCAAAATTCAAAGGTTCAATTCAATTAGGCTTCCTGAAACACCACTTAATTCTAAATCTGCTTCCGACATTATTTAGTGTGCCAATAAATACAGTAACATGACGTGAATATGAAATGGCTGACTTAGGGAGAGGGGCTGTTTCCTCAATATTTGTTTATGATTAGCTGATGTATGGAATCAAGGGGTTTCCACAGTTAGAGCACAAATGCGCCAATAATTATTTTAAAAAAGTTATAGATATAGATCTTTATTAGTTTGGGTTAGTTTGGGTATGCAGACAAGCTTTTTCTATGTTCTTCTTACCATATATTTAGTTGCAGTTAGTTTCTAGGAAAATATTCTTTCAATATCTAAAATATAACCAAATATAACTCTAACGAACTAGTTGTCTATAATATGATTCATAATTTGTAAATCTATGATACACATTTTGGCATTCAATTTTAAACCTGCTGCCGCAATGTTATTATTTCCCGCTAACGATCCGACGCGATCGTGGACGGATATTTTAATGTATTTTATGTTAAATATTAATTAAAATAAAATATAATACCGAACGGTTATTCAGATACCGTGTAAAATATTGAGCAAATACATTTTTTATTCATTATTATTGTGGTTAAACATATTTATTTAATTTAATGATAAGAAAATATTCATAATAATACTAATCGAGTTAGAATAAATAACATTAACATATATTAAATGCGAGCGAACTTCTACTTTGCCATAGCAAGAACTCCTCCAATTCTACTCGTGTAATGCCATACTGTAGGTACGGTTTTAAACTGCTGCTCGTGTTTATTTATTATTTATTATATTATCTAAACCGCTCATATTCCTTGCTAATTCCTTGCTGTTTTTTTATTGATGTTTTTAGTAATATTGGTAATTTTTCAGTTTAACAACCATTGAAATTTTATAAAAACATCTTTTTCTTCTTTATTTAGACACTTCTAAAAGACGTTTTTGATCATTAAAATGTTGCGCAATTTTTTGGTTATCCCACAAAAAAGCCCCAAAGTTCGACTTTTGAGGAGCTGAAATGTAAAAACCTGGACATTTTGGCATCTGACGCGGGAGAATTGTTGCAATGTTGCCAAAGGTTGCATCTTTTCTTACGGAGTAAAGAAACGCTTCGGAGGCGTAACTACCAGGAATTAACCAAAGCTAACCCAAAGTAATGGAAATAATTACGGTCGGGCTTCCGCGGAAAAAGGCTTGCGCTTTGCGCCAGCTCGTACTGGCTTACACGAAACACAACTAACCATAGCTAATCCAAACTAACCAAAACTAACCCAAACTAACCAAAGCTAACCCATTACCAAAGTAATGAAAATAATAACGGTCGGGCTCCCGCGAAGAAAGGCTTTCTTCGCGCAAGCTCGTACTGGCTTGACGAAACACAACTAGCCATAGCAAACCCAAGCGAATCAAAACTAACGCAATCTAACCAAAGCTCACCCAATGTAATGAAAATAATTACGGCCGGGCTACCGCAAACTGGCATAAACGAAACACAACTAACCATAGCTAATCCAAAAGAACCAAAACTAACCCAAGCTAACCCAAAGTAATGGAAATAATTACGGTCGGGCTTCCGCAAGCTCGTACTGGCTTACACGAAATACAACTGACCCAAGAGAACCAAAACTAACCCAAAGTAATGGATATAGTAATGGATATAGTTACGGTCGCAAGTTCGTACTGGCTTAAAAGAAACGCAACTAACCATATTTAACCAAAGCTAACCCAAATTAATGCAAATGGCTACGGTCAGGCTGCCGCAAAAAAATTCTTGGCTATAGCTAACCCAAATGAACCAAAACTAACCCAAAGCTAACCAAGCTAATCCAAAGTAATGAAAATAATAACGGTAAGCCTTTCTTCGCGCAAGCTCGTACTGGCTTAAGCGAAACACAACTGACCCAAGGGAACCAAAACTAACCCAAAGTAATGGATATAATTACGGTCGGGCTTCCGCAAGTTCGTACTGGCTTAAAAGAAACGCAACTAACCATATTTAACCAAAGCTAACCCAAATTAATGCAAATGATTACGGTCAGCCTGCCGCAAAAAAAAAACGCTTGGGCTTTTATTGTTTTAAAATATATGAAGGTTATTTGTAAATTATAATTAGCCAAGTTTTTAAGAGTCAAACCTTCTATTTGTGCTAGTAACTATTATGTCGATATCATTTTCAGGATGTGAATACAAATAATATGTGGTACGTTATCATTTCCTTTTCATGCTTTTCTTACAAGAATGTTTCGTTCGCAGATTTTTTTCTTCTAAAGTAATTCAAATAACACTCCCTTCCCATAGCATATTCGAAAATTGTTTAAATCAGTGAGTGGCTGAGGTCACCAGAACCGTATTTTCTATCAAATTTACTGCTTTAATGCATTAGAAAAGCTAGAGACGTAAAAAATCGCGAATTTCTATACAGGTTATATATCCAACTATGACCTTAGTTTGGATTAATAAATACATAAAAGGGAATAGTATGTTACAATGTGTGTATTTGCATCATTCATCTTAATAAAAGAACGCGAAAGGCAATCATTTTACATCTTTTTTAATAATGAATCTTTGTAACAAATTTACAGCAAACTTTTTAAGAAGAAATCCGACCACAGTGTGACAAATTTAACTTTAACCTTTAACATTGAAGTTTTGGCTACTGACAAATGACAAGGAGAATATATTTACTTTTTTACAAGTAAAATTTAATTTATTTAATGGGGCTATCAGTCGCTTTGAGTTAGAACCGGAGTAAAACGTAGGCCTCTTGTTCTAGTTAATATTTTCAGACGTGCATTGACTATATTTCTAGTGCTTTTTTTAAGTGGTTCGGTAATAGTAATGACGATTGTTGTGCACCAACAAATGTGAAAAGAAAATTATTAAATTACATATGTTTTTCATGGTTTGCGCAGCATATAATGGTATAGACTGTATTCTGGACGTGGCTTAGAATCAGTAAATATTTAATTTAAGACTGTAATCGAATGGTTGTTAAACTAACAAATTACCGTAATATTTTATGGCATACAAAATTACCAACCAAGTGTATCTTCTTCGTCGAATATTGCTTTTTCATAAACTTGTAAATTTGTTGGCACATAGCTGGCTCGGTAGATTTTTTTTGTGGCAATGATAAGCCTTAATAAGATCATCGAAAATTACACCATATCAAAATATTCAGACGATTTGACTTGGGACCGATTTCCATAAAAAGCGTGCTTCTATGCACAATCTACATAATATCTTTAAATATCGTACACATTTTATAGTATTGAAAATATTATGCTAGATTATCTTGTTTCTCTATTCATGATTTATTTAAACATAATTAATTATTATACGATTCAATGAAATATTTGAAACTATTTAGCAAGTTTAATTTTCTTTTAGGATAGCATTTCCGCTGTCATTGCCAAATATTCATCAAATGGCTACATGGACATTTTGCAAGAAAAATGGTACGGAGGGTTGCCGTGTTTTAAACTTGCTCAAGAAATTGCCCAACCAAGACCTCTAGGCGTTGCAGCAGTAACAGGAGTGTTTATTCTATTAGGAATGGGCATTGTTATTGGCTTAGTGACTTTATTTGTGGAACATTTATTTTTTAAGTAAGTGTGGCACAACTCTAGATGGATATGAATATAAAATGGTATGCTTTTTAATGGTTAATATATACAATACTAAGCAAATAAACTAAAATACCAAATAAAATATTTAGAAAAATCGATCTTTTGCCTGTGAAGGATGTGTAATATGTGTAGATAATATTTAAATGAAAGGCAATTATTATTCATATAAGCTAGACATTGTATGTAATTCCATTTAGTGTGAATAAGTCATTTTACTATTATCTATATAGATGAATGCATTTTTACTTATATATTAAATGAAAATTTTAGACAGATGCAGACCGCATTTTTTAAAATGCTTTTTGTTATTTTCTGTCTATTTTCATAACTCCCGAACCTCTAAGTAATACGTGTGCTTAAAAGCTATTTCTATTAGATTTCTACACAAGTAATAATTATTGTCACATTATTTTAAAATAGAAGAGAAAAAGCACTTATAGTAGATATGTAGCCGAACACTTATGATTTTTTGGGTTCGTTTCAAGAAAGAAAGACAAATGTACGAACCCGTGAATAAGGAAATCAGAAGCTGGTGGAAAATGATCGAAAAATAATAGTCATCATCACTGTAGCTGAGATAGGGATATTTCTGAATTAATCGGTTGAAAACCTAAAACTTTTGATACCAGATTATACGAAATAATGCAAAAGTAGCTAATATTAAAAACATACAATTTCCAGCCGAGCAAAATGCTAGACATGCAAGGTTCTAAAATTGCTTGCATTCATTAGTACAGAATCTTGTGGGAGATAAAGTAAAGAAAAAAATTAAGAATAATAATATCAATAATATTGATAATAGTACTATACGAAAAATTATGCTAAACATGACAAATATAATACAAGTCAATCAATAGGTAAGTAGGTAATACCCACTTGTGCGGAGTAATAAGTTGGATAACCACAGAACTATAATCAATTCAGTCAAGTAATGAACGCAAAAAATTTCAAGAGGCGCATCGCTCAATAGAAAGGAATGGATAGGAAAACCGAACATATACAGAATATAACAAACACATCCATTGGCAGATTCAGGGCTATATTTTTGACCAATACTAACCTTGTAACAAAAATGAATCAAACATTCGCAGGCTAAAAGGAGAATCTAAGGCACTCAATCTCAGAGCGTTCCAGAATTGTTTACCTTTTTCGAAGTAGAGTTGGCCGTTAAACAGCATTACAATAATTAGAAAGGCGAGATAAAATGAAAGAATCAGTGACTTTCAGCTACGTAATATATAACGTGTCCATATAATACCGTTTAAATATTAGTAACTACACAGTTCAATGTTATTTGATTTTATAAAATTTATACAATTTTCAATTTCTATTGGTATAAAAACGATTTGAATTTAAGACGTTATTAAATTGTTAAATTTATTATTACTTAAATTTCATTAATCGGAATCATATCAGGATTTTGAATAGATATGAAAATCATCGAATTCAACAATGTTAGAAACGGAAGTAATTTTAAATGATGCAACATGAGCAAGAAATATAAGTTAAGAACCACTTGTAATTTGCTAGAATTTTAATGTTAATAGCAGATATTTCATTTTAGATACATCTTACCTATTTTGCGAGATAAGCCAAAGGAAAGCATGTGGAGAAGTAGAAATATTATGTTTTTCAGTCAGGTAAGTTATCATTCAAATTGAAGTTCATATTATTTATATATACAATCATTTAAAAAAATGGAGTAAACAAAAATATAAATTCACGAAGTCTTTCATACGCCTTATGGGAATCTTAACAATATAAATTCATTTTATATCAAAACATAAATATATATTTAATAAAATGAAACAAATATGGAACCTCATATTGATTAGTTGATCCTAGAAAATGTAATATTAAATAAGCTATACATTTTCATCGAACCCTATTAAAATATGCATCTTTGAAATTTTTTAGTATAATGTTTTTGCGTAGTTGATTATAAAATATGGAAGCCAACTTTATAACAATTTATGTAATATTTTACATGGTTTATTTAGATAAATAATTTTCACATGTTAAGAAACATCAAATATTATAGTATTAAATATGTAGGTACGTCATATCTCATTTTATTTTGATATATCATGTTATGTTTCCCCTTAGGTATTTAATGTCTATTATTTTATAAAGAGTTTATATTCAAAAAAAGATTGTATGTAATTGCGGTAAAAAATTGTATAATTTTGGTAGACATATATATTGCTGTTGTTTTATTGTTTTGCCTTATTGGTAGTTTTATATGATATGTGGTTCTTAAAACGTAAAGATTTTTATTTTTAAGTGCATGTTATAGTGTATTGTACAAAATAATTGAAAAAGTCAGTTTCACTATTACTTATCTGAAGAATAATCATTTTCTTAATTAAAAATTATTTTTAAAAATAACTTTTGAATGATTTTAGTTATTACTTTTTAATTCATCCCAACCCAGAACTCTATAATTTCAATGTGATTGAATAAAATCATAAGTAAATATCTTCGATTTAATGAAAAATTATCTAAATAGTAAATTTCATTATAAAAAAATTATAAATACAACTAGCAACCTTATATTTGTACTCAATTAGTACTGGGAGGTACTGTATAAAGTCCTTTATTATTTAATATATACTTAAATAATTTCCTTAATTTAAAATGTGAACAAAAATCACTTTAATTGGATTGGGACAAAGCTCCGCCCTAAATGTCCGAACAAACAATAAAAAAGCTGTATTTAATTCAAACTTAAATGTGGTTTGATAACAATTTAAAAAAATAATATCTTCCAATTACTTCATATGCAAATTATCTGCCAAACCTAAGTAAAATAAAAATAAACAATTAAATTGAAATTGAGAAAAATAATGTTATACATTCATGGCCCCGCGTCTTTGGGATTCTAGAGTCTGAGGGAGAACGTTACAAATTATTTACATAATTAAAAATTAAAATATATCTTACCAAAATTTCTCTATTAATAAAAACTTTAAGCCTTAATATCACATCACTAAGATCTAGTTTAAAATTATTGAAAATTACAACAAATATGCAATGGCTTAAATCAAAACTGACCCTTCAATTTAGTCTAATAAATATGAAATGTGCCATTAAAAAACTGTTATATTTTAAAATGAGTGGCTTATATATATTTTTTTTCCTATCTGTAATAGCTAACAATTTATCAAATTCTACTTTATGCTTGAAAAGCCACTTTTATAAATTAGCATCGCTTATATTTTCAGATATTTACACAGATTTTGTTTCTAATCATAATTTCCCATCCAACCCGAATTTCCTATTAGCTTTTCTTGCGTTATCCTTACGCCTCTGACCTAAGGCACGTCCATTGTCTTTGTAATATAATCTCAGCCATGAAACCAAATACAGTAATGCTTTTCTCTGTCTTTGTTTGCAGAAACTTTATCGCTTTATCAACTGTGTGGAACTCGTGTCACCCCATCATGCTGCCAGAGAACTAGTTCACACTATTCGACAAGGACAAATCACCAGCCTGTTCCAGAAAAGTATTAAAAGGGTTTGTATAAGATTTATACATTGTTATGTTTAGAGTTTGATCTAAACTACTTATTTTTAAGTTACTTGCATTTTTCCATAGCTTTGTTTTAATAACAATAATAAAATGAGAATAAAACATTGAATGAGACGTACCCGTAGGAAGAAACTATTACTTCACTGCCAAAATAAATCATATTATTACGATTATTCTAATTGTGTTATGGATAACATGTTAAAACCCAACAAAATCTTCAATCCCTAACGGGTATTGAATTTTTCGTATAAATCTAAATACATCTCAGTATTGTTTCCAATTTGGTAGGATTTATGAAATCACTTTATAATTATTCGTCTAAAAAGTGAAGGTCTAACAAAAATGTAGCTTATACTGAACTATATTTTTAATCCTGGTTGACTAATGCTATCGTGATCATTTGTGTGCGCCGCCTTCCGGCTATAACTAATTTCTTTTACCAATCCCTTTGTATTGTTTATCAACCAGATTTCATGAACTACTTTTAAACTATACCCCTTTCCCGCGCAGAACATTTACCTAAAACCCTCCTTGGGGGGATTTTTAAAACCCAATCAAAACTAGCTTCTCGTTTTAATGATTTATTCAATTGGCATCATTACTAAATGAAATCATGTTTAAATCAATAATCTAAAGGTGTCGAAAATACTCCCTTTTGACTAGTCAACATAACATATTTTGATTGTTCGAATATATTATAAGCCTAAACGAATTACTGTATTTTTATATATTCTAGCTTTCTAGCAGGATTTCAAATGTTTTGCAAATGCCTATAAAGTAACTAGTCAATATATAGAACATATATATTCACGCACGGCGGCGTATGAAATATATGTTTTCCAAAAGTAGCCCTTATTTGCGGATTGTCTAGTAGTGGATGAGATATTACGCATCCTGGGAGTAGAGCACCTATTGCAGTGGCGTCTGCAAGAAGCACTCATAAGGATCTCGCAGTGGAGTAGGGAGAACGACCTTAGGGCGTATCCCAACAATGTAGAGTTGGTTATCTTTATCACGCAAAGGAAGATGGCGGGCTCTCCTACCATCACATTGGAAGAGACCCCTCTTGTGGTTAAGAAATGCGTTTAGTGTCTGGATGTCTGGTTGTAATCTAAATTTACCTTTCAGGAACACACTCGGCTCAAGACCGCGGAGGCGCTTAGTGCTCTGCAGGATTGCCGCAGGGCGCTGGGGAGTGCCTGGAGACTTGTTGTGGGAACTATGTTGTAGATCTTTAGGGGGATGATTGCACCGGATCCATGAAACCGGCGTCCAGACTAGTGCTGGACAGATTACAGCGACTTAGCGGCGGTCACAAAAACCCTGGAGGCGCTGGTGGGTTTGCCTCCGTCGGTGCACTGGGTGAGGCACGAGGCGGCTAGAGCGGCAATGACAGTGGCTGACGCGGGGATGCGGAGGGTCAATGGCTCCTATCATGGCCACTGCGACCTATAGTGCGGCTTGCCTGGGCACCTAACTATCCTGAGTATGCTAGGTAACGTGATGGTCCCCGAGATAGGCTTCCACGAGGGGCTAAACTTCCTATTCCCTACGAAGGAGGATTGGATGGAGGGTAGGAGGTTAGAGTGGTTTACAAACGAATACAGAATGGGAACACTGTCTGGACGTGGTGCGTACAGTGAGGCCTTGGGCGGGAATTATCCACTTCACTGGCCGAACACACTACGCTTTTCCAAAACGGCATTGTTACGAACATGATGGGGCCTGTGAGTCGTGTGGGGTGAAGGAGTATTTCCTTTTGCGCCGCCAGCAAGGTCGCACTCATGGCTTTGAAGTCGGTCCGCTCGCGCTCCTTGTTGATGAGGTAGCGTAGGAGCCTGGCTGATTGAACATGCAAAGCATTAAAAGGTTACGTTGGTCTAGGTATCGAGACCCTCTGGTGTACCGGGAAACAAGGCACCTGACGCTTTAACCAGGGAAGGCTACGCATGTAAATACTTAGGGCCTGATTTATGTGTGAAGATAGCCCAGAGTGTTGGCGAAAGAGCTTTGGAGGCGTGGACCGAGAGTTGGACCGAAGAGGTATGGCCGACGCCTTCAGAAATGAGACAGATGAGGCTCATGATACATGGGTCCGCGATGAGTCCCACCAAAAGGTTGGTGGGCTTACGTAAGAATGCAGGGCGCTGGTAATATTCTTCACAGGGCATTGTAGGCCCTGTGAAGAGAATTGCAGAGGGGGAGGAGTGTAGATGGTGCATGGAGGACGATGAGATCCCATACCATCTGCTTACAGAATGCCCCGCTTTTGCGTGGGCAAGATTCAGAATCGCTAACGCGAGGCCGATGAAGCCAGATTTAATGCGTCGCCCCGTGTTGGTCTGAAGGAGCTGCGAGCTTTCTTAAAGAAGACCGGCATCTTGGAGATGTGTGGGCTGGGGGTAAAATGGGCCCAATTGGTGGCTTAGCTTAAGTGCAGGGCTCGCTAGGGGCCACCCCTTCTGTTACTAATACCGAGTAGCCCTTAGTAATGAATGTCTGCTTCGGATAAAAAATTGGTCGCTCACACATGATAAAATATTCCCAGATTTTTAATGAGGAATTGCAGAATGCACGCAACTCAAGTGAAAAGTATATTTTTCATACCGCGCGTGAAAAAAATGTATATTGAGTTTTATGTATTGACTATAAAAATTTGTTAATTTAAAGGTATGACACTTTCAACCAATTTGAATTACTTTTAATACAATACGAGACAGGCATTATTGAAAATACTTGAACAGAAAAGAAGCTTCAAACAATCCTCTAGATAAAAGCAAGAGTAAGCAAGTTTCAGCAAGTATTTAACTAAACTAGTGCAATATATTATTTCTGAAAGTAGAAGAAAAAGTTTAGTGTGAGCGCATATGAATATACTATAACCTGAAAGAACTATCACTATTAACTCCTGTTTGCTAAAATCGTTATTATTCGTCTTTACCAAGCAAAGAAGAAGATAAACCTTTTCGGCTATATTTAACATAAAGCATCTCTCTTATCCAGTAAGGTATTTTCTACTACTTCTTCAATTCATTGATTCATTTCATCAAATTCACTTTTGAGGTTCCACAGAATGATTCTGGTTCACAGTAAATTATCCCATGTATCTTTTGACCCTAAGTCGGGTTAATTTGAATTCTTCAGGTGGTTCTTGGTTCTCTGGGAGTACTAGATGCCAGTTGCCGCCACATAAATCTGGGTAGGGACTTGTCAAAAACATACACATTTTAGTACTCGAAGATATTTTTCATTAACCTTGTTTCAGAAGGAACACGAACAGCGCCGGCGAAGAAAGAGTAAAGCACAATTCTTTGAAATGATTCAAGAAATCCGCAGGTGGGTACTTAGTTCTTAGGGTGTCTGAAAAGTTTCTCTACAGCATTGAACACAGTCTTACTCCATGCATATACTGATAATCACAAAAGGCACATACTAATTCACTAATACATATTTACACGAAATAATTCAATACATTTTGGTAGGTATAGCAGCTTTTCAGACACCGTAGCGATAAATTAGAGATATATTTTTCTGCCTTAAAATAGTAATATTCGTAGGCAGCAGCAACAGGAAGAGAACCAAACTCATTTGGAGTCTGTGACGGAGGTGGATTCCGAATATAACTTAAGCCCCGATGACAAAAAGTTGAAACTAAGCCCTAGTATAATTAAAAGGTAATTATAATACACCTTGCTTCTAGTGTTGTAGTTAATTTAATACCAATACCTTTCTTGGCATTAAATATGTATTATACGAACTTGCAGTATTAAGTAAATTAAATTCTTCTCAAAATAATAACTCGTCTAACTTATTTCGGTTAATGCACACTCTGAAATTCTTTATATTAATATATAATTCAATTAGTATTTTATAACAAACATAATAACGTTTTTAAATTATATTTGCCAAAATATATGGGACACTAATCGGTGTCCTTTATTATTGACTAGATAAAAGTCGCGGTCATACTATCAACAGTAGATCAATAGATCAACTAGTATACCTACAGGAGGTCTTGCAGAAAGACAAATGGAACAACATATTTCAGGTTAACATCTAACCAGAATCGAACCTTGCTTGCTCTTTAAACAGATCCATACCTAGGACAATACTAGATCTTACAATGCAAAAATAATTATCTGGAAAGTTATCTTTATATAAACAGATTCAAATTTATTTCATGGGAAGAAGTAGTTTAGAGTATCTTATTATATCCTATCAGAAAGCAGGGATACCCTTTTTAATGGAGGGAAATAAAATAGGCAGACACGTAAAATGAATGAATACATCTTTTGGGCGGAAACAACATTTTTGTTTTATGATGATGAGGATGATGAATCTATGAATAAGCGCCACTTATAGGGAGAATGCGCGATTTTAACTTTCCTCATTAAACCATTAATATCAGTACCGGCGCACAATTAATTATTCAATTGATGATCAATAATGAAGATGGGAACCAAGAAGTTCTAACTCTTGCTTTGACAACCCCAAATCATGTTGTTAATTTTGTGCAATCAAGTGTGGTTCACCAGGATCTGGAATAAAAAAGGGGTTAGTGCACCATTTTTCTGAGCTTCGTGATGATGCGTTATTATTGCCATTATCTCCCAAAACAAGGTTTTTCCAATTGAAAGGCTACCTACTCAAGTATATCCCAACATTTAATACCTTCCATATCAAACTGTCGGTGGGGGGTTCATGTAGCGTAGTTTGCAAAATAGTGCTACCACCTACCCACACTAAAAGTGTGGGTTTGAATTCCGCTGGCAGAATGAATTTTTCTCGGAATGCAAAAAGTTGCTGCGGCGAAACGAATTAATTACGTTTCGATCGGTCTGCATTGGTTCCTCTCTGAAGCAAGATATTTCAAATCAAATCAAATCAAATCATTTTATTTTTTGCCATTAAAATAAATTTACAAACAAAAATATATCTCTAGGTATCGCGATTATCAAAACCGGTATCCAATGCATATCATTACAAATATGCATGGGCGAGACAGACCTTAACCTAAATCCTAAACCAAAAGAAAAAACAAAAACTTGTGACAACAATATCCATCTAAGTCTAATTCTACAATTACCGCTAAGAAGAGGCGCAAGTGAGAGAGAGAAGAGGCGCAAGTGAGAGAGAGAGAGAGAGAGAGAGAGACAGAGA
>MU185297.1:129670-145933 GCA_016904865.1 Pissodes strobi | reverse complement strand
AGAGAAAGAGAGAGAGAGAGAGAGAGAGAGAGAGCTCATCAAAAACAGATACACGACTAAAACGAAAATCAAGATAATTCTTTAAAATCTCAAGATAATTAGGTGAAAATCCAAAGTAATATAATTTAGCCAGGAGCAATTTGTGGTTTAAAGTATCGAAGGCTTTACTAAAAATCTAAAAGAGCCATACATGTGCTATTTTTTTCATCTTCATACAATCTAATATCATTCAGAATGTTCACCAAACTGGTAGATGTACTAAAATCTTTTCTAAAGCCTGATTGACAGTCGGGGATAATATTCTGAATTTCTGAAAACGAAGTTGTTTGATATGAGATATGTTTTTCAAAAATTTTGGAGATTGCAGGTCATATACTAATCGGCCTAAGATCTTTGAGCTCCGTTGGCTTTTGAACCTTAGCAATAGGTTTAATGATAGCTTGTTTCCAAAGTGATGGATATGTTTTGTCTAAAATACATGTATTTATGATATTTATTATAGGATTTATACAGAATGGTAAACATAATTTAAGATCTCTAATAGAAATACCGTCCTCACCAACTGCATTAGACGACACTGTATTGATTATTTTTCTTAGCCTATTATTATCGATGAGTTGAAATTCTAATAAATTATTCCCATTTACTCTATTATTTTTATAAAAATTGATTAGTTCTAGGGAGGTGGTATCAGTTAAATTGACGGTACTTTGAAAGAAATTATGAATTTCAGAGTCATTACATAACTTGTTTGGGAGATTATTATAATTTTTTGTTTTTGTTAAATTGAGCTTTTTGGCGGTATTCCAGAAGTCTTTTCCAGTTTTTTGAGCCATTTGATTAAAAAAGGTAATTTTTTCACGAATAATAGCATGTTTGGTAAAATTTCGAAGTAGCCTATAATATTGCAGATGAACTTCTGATTTAGTTTTCAAGAACTTCCGATGTGCCCTATCTTTTATTTTATTTGAGAATTTGAGAATTCTAATAATTTTCAGTGACGGATCCCAACGGCTTTTCGCTTTATTCGATCACAATAGTGCCGTTTAAATTATATTATTTGTACTGCAGAAAAATTAGAAGCAGAATTATCCTGCTGTGGTTGAAAATCATATTTTTTTGATTTATCTAGTTTTGCTTGATTACTGTTGAAAATTCGACATCGTTGTATTTGTGCCCCCGGTACAATTATTCAGTTTCCTTGGATATTGCAATAGTTAGCAAACTGATTAGTAGCAACAACGACGGAGGAAAAGCGACGAAGGCAGTTACGAATCGGGATAGACAATGATACAGCAATAATCAGCAAACTGATTAGTAGCAACAACGACGGAGAAAAAGCGACGAAGGCAGTTACGAATCGGGATAGACAATGATACCGTTGATTTTTGAACTGTCTATCATATTTTGTTCACCATAGTTTAAGTTATTTGTTATCGTATATAATTTAGTCTTAATACAACACTTATTTACGTACCGGAGCGTTTTTCTATTTTCAGAAGCGAGCGTTTACGAGTAATATTTTACAATTACCTTGAGTTGGAGCAATATTTCATGTATGGTAATTCTGTTTTGCTTGATTCCGACTTTGTCACTGGATTTATCTGACCCATGGAATCTGGAATATGTAAATGGTTAATGGCTTGTCTTGAAAGGCCACGGCACTTAGGCCCCAATGGACCCCCTGTGCATCCTCCCTAGGTCAACCAATCCATCTAAGCCATCGCCCAGCCTAGTGTTGTACAAAAGGCGGTGATGTTTCCCGAGGAGACTGTTCTAAGGAAAACTGGTCATCATTCTCCGAAAATGGATTCTCTAATTTCCGAAACAGCGTCGCGATCGCACAGCAGATGCTTTACTGTTTCGTCCTCCTATTCACGGACTCTGCATAGAGGTGTCTAACATAATATTTTCTCTTAATTGGCAGTGTTTAGTCAGAATCCCCGCCATGAGTCTTAGGTTCTTCCTTGACATACTCAGGTATGCATTTGCTGCAGACTCATTGGAGTAACTCAGTAGCTCTCTGGAAGTCGACAGTTAGTTGTTTCGTCCCATCTGGCGCTAAAGTGTTCATGGGTGATCTTTTTATCATATGTATCAACGTCGCGATAGGTAGGTTTGAAGGGCCAGCTCCTCTATCTGGCCCCTATTACTAATAATCCATAATAAACTCAGGTATCATGAGAAGTGGATTTATCTGGGCTTGTTCGAAAGCGCCACGACAGCAGGAATAAAATTGAATTGTTCATGCTCTTTTCCTTAATGGCAATATAATTTTAACCTTACAAATGTTTGCCTTTTTCTCCACCTCTGTGTACAATTCTTTGGAAAATAGATACGCTTCGGCTCTGGCTCCAGGGCGTAAACACTAATGACCCTAACGAGGCTAAAATACCTAAAAGAAACTGGAAAACAGTCGCCGTTTCGAGGAGCAAATATGCCCCCGTTGTCAAGAACGAACTTGACAATTTGCACGAGGTTTTTACTATTATTTGCATTTACTAGCCATTTTCATTTTTAGATTTGGTCGTTCTTGACAACAACGGGGGCAAATTTGTTCCTCGAAACGTCGACCGTTTTCCAGTTTCTTTTAGGTGTTTCAGCTTCGTTAGGGCCACTAAACTAGCACTTGTGCTGTTTACACGCTGGAGCCAGAGCCGAAGCGGCTCTATTTTCCAAAAGAATTGTAGCGAGAGGTGGAGAAAAAGGCAACATGAATCATCAATATAGATCTACAATATAATCTTTCCCAGCCACCGATTAAATTAACGCAAAACCATTTACCATATGTGAATAGAATTATGACCCTCTAGTCTTAAAACCAGTTTTGATGCTCTCTAGCGAAGCCTGGTCTGGCCACTCGAAAACGACGCAGAAGTTCTTGAGCTTCTTTTATGTATGAGATTTCAAATCAGCGTTTTGAGCCTTAATTTTCTAATCTGTGATGGCTTGTTCTTGTTCCGCGTTCTTTTTACAGTTCGTTTCTCGTTTGAGGTGGTGTTAGATGCAACGCGATGAATCCGTCGTCTTTAGCCGTATCTGTTGACTACCTTGACTTCTTCTCCTCATGCTCTACCATTTGTCTATCACGTCTTACATTGCGATAGATCGAAGATTTTGTTTTACCCAATATGTCAACAACATCACTGTAAGATCTACCACTTTCAATAAAGCCTCGCTCCTCAGTAGAATTTTTTTCATAATCAAAATGATGGATTTTGGTTTATGCTTCACTCTGACAATGAATAACGATATAAACAAAATTGTTTTTAAAATCACTTCTATAAATCTCCTCCAAAATAGGCATCCAACAGCACTTTAAACAAGCAATAAACTGGATGAAATACGTGTGATTGGTTGGAAAGCGAATATTGCAGTTTTCCATTTTCAAACAAAATTTAACTGACGATGTAATGATCCGGGGACTCGTGAATAATTCTAATTAATTTATTTAATAAATTAATTCATAGTTTTCAGCAATCAAGCAAAAAAATAAATTAAATTTCGTTCTGGTCCGCCGATGACTAAAAATTACTAAACTAGGTCTTGAACTAAATGGCAGACCATAGCATGAAAAAATAGAAGTAACACCCTTAACTTGTAATACACCGCAAGTTTAAAACTGCTCGACCCTGGCTAAAGTTAATTTAAATCGCAACCTATGCAGAAAGGAAAAGCCAGGAAACGTACCAAAATAAGACCTAGCATACGGCATCCTAATATAAAACAATTAATTTGAAAAAATAATTCGAACTGGCAGGTTAATTTTCGTCCGTCTGCTTTATAACGCGTAATCGAATAAACTACATATAAAACTCCAGAACAAATAATTGCGCATTTAGACCGACATTAGGGTCCTTGCTCCAAACGCTGGAAGGACGGCGGTTTAAAAAGTCGGCCAATAAAAAGGCAAAGTTTGGAATGCGAACACCTATCCATTTCACCAATTTCAATTATCTTCAAGCTAAATTCAAAATGTAACAATCTTGTTAACAGCAATAATTCAATTTTAATTATCCTAAGTTATCAAAGAGCGAAATTAAAATTTATAAACATGTAAACAAACGTTAATTGCAAACTAAAATCGGCGGCGACTTAAATATTTTAGGTGAATACAATTGAATAAGCCAAACACCTGCAAATTCCAGAGTTTCGAGGCAAAAAACATTCCTTGGAAGAAGGTATAAAAGGAAAAATAGCTCGGAAAGAAGGGCAGTATGGCAAGAATCTTAAAACGCAAATAATAGTGACACAATGATCTTCAAGCGCGATAATTAGCCTTCGCGCGGGTAGTCTGGAAAATAATCTGCTTATAATTTTCGGCGGTCTAGTTAGTTAAAGACCGCTGCTATCGAGTAGTGTGCAGATTTATAGTCAGTTCTCGAGGACTTGAAGCACATGTTACGGTGTATACGATAAGGACTAGAAGTAATTTTTAGGTTTAAGTATTTCTAAGTATGTGTAACTAGTGTAAGAACATATAACGAAAGGTAGAAAAGTGCTCTAAAGAAAATTTTAATTGAATGAAGGAATATTTTTGCTGGATTTTGGGTTGCATTAAACAGAATAAGTATTAGTGGATACTGAATTTTATTTTTTGTAGATTTAATGCCTTGGTACCGATTTAAATTTTAAAAGAGGAACATAAGAATGCTATCGCTTAATTTGGGGTGCACTAAACAGCATAAGTGTTAGTGGAAATTGAATTTTATTTTCTTGCAGATTACATGTCTTAACACCGAATGAAAGTTTAAAATTTTAGTGAACGAAAACAGATGACAGCGAGTTAAAAGTTAAGTATTTATGCGACATAGCTCCGACTATTATGTCACAGTTTTTAGTTTGGCAAATTTTTAAAGCAAAAATTCCCTAAACTTATTTGGATCAACCACAGATTTATTAATGGAAATGCTTCCTTTTAATTGTTTGCTCCCTTATCTCAAATAGTAAGTTCAAAGGAAAATGGTTTGATCTACGTTATATCAAAGACAATCATCGTAGTATGGTTATATTTAATTTAAATTTTTATAAATAAATTGGAGTACAGAAAAGAGGTATGTCAGTACTCACTACTAGCGGGAGGAAGAGGATGGCTGCCCCTGGTGTTTAAGTAAGGTATTTTCATAGAAATAGAGCATCAATACACTGTTACTGCGAACCTGGTGTTAGAAAATTAACCGAAAGAAAAGGCCGAAAACATAGTAAGGACATAAAAGGAAGTAATCGGGGTTCAATTCAACGAGTACCAATACAGTTTTTTCAACTTCCTAGTAATTCTGAGTGTGTGGTTTAAGCTCAACATTATAAAATATTTCCAAGCGTCAGTTACTCAGTTCATAGTGGCACTATGATTATTGACAAATCTTCACCGTTCAAGAATGTCGTCAAACCAACTGTATTCCTGAAATATCAAGATGCAGTTCAGAAAAAATTTATCGAAATTAAGCGAATGTTTCGAAACTTGGACCGTTCCAAAAATTTTTCCAGTGTGGATAGTTACAAAATCATGAATATACCAAAAAACTGAATTATTTTTAACAATAGAACGTAGGAAAGTACTTTAGACAGCTTTCCACCTGAAAGTTAACCACACAAATGACGATTTTAACTTTTCTAAGCTAAGTGACGTTTGATTCTTAAGTGTTTTTCCAAACTGAAATAATGTTCGTCCATTTGCCTTGTAAGACCTAACCTAGAACGTACTGCAAGTTATATATCTTTTAGTGTTTAAGTCTTCTTACTTATCGTCACTATTTACTTAGTCAACCTGACATCAGGTAAGAAACCATGTGCGTTCTTCGTTTAAAAGGTATATTTAATATACTAATTAGATGATGAAGTTATGCATGAAAATCGAGCTGTAAGGACCCATCTATCATATGTATATTCTTTGAAAAAATTGAGTTCATTATTAGTGTTTGCGCTTGATGCTGCTTGCAAAATAGTTACGTTTAGAATTGTATGAGCATTATCTACTTAAATATATCTAAATATCAGGTTTTTAACATAACAGTTCAGAATTTGAGGAATGAATAAATATCTGCTTTTGAGCAAATATGAAAACCAAACTGTAAGTATTAATATCTGTATTATGAATTTGAAAATAACTCTCTCCAGGAGCATCAAAAATGATTACTTACCAATAGTGAAATGTGTTTGTACTAAGCTCAGCTTTTGTGCTAAGAATGTTCATTTTGTAAGGCTGTATTATAAATTGGCTGTAAGATAATAATGGAGTTTAACTAATTTGAAATAGTCATCCATGAAGAAGATTGAAATGTTCATATATGACTAGGGCTGGTTTATTCTTTACACACAGCACACCTTAGTGACCAGATTAAAAATAAAACAAATATAGATTTAATACAGAAGCTTAAAAATGTAGGTGTTTAGTTTTTAAACATTTATATACACTAAAAAAAGATCATTTTTACGTGTGATATGCAATAAACTTATTCATTCATTTCATAAAATACCGAGGATCAGCATCTCTATATTATAATGCATTTCCATACTATGGTACTTCATATAGTTCAATATTTTATAGGACTTTCGAAATTAGATTAGATTGTTCGCAATTTAAATGACCAATGCTTCTCGTAGTTTACACACCCAGACAGTTAAACTAACATGACCATAAGACGTCCGTATACATTTTCTTATGAGAAAAGTTTTTTGCTTTTGTAGAGAGTATGTAATAATATAAATTCATAAAATTTTATTCACAGAACATTTTTACGAACCAGCCCGAAAACTGACAACGAAGGAAAAATTAAATCCCCAACGGGCCTCTTCAGCAAGCAATTGTTTAGTCCCAGAAGCAAAAAGGCGAAAAGTTCCACCGCATTGAATGTCAGGAGGTTCGTGTTTTAAAGAGGATTAGTTGCTCAATTTTTTAGATGGTCTCGGCTATTTGGCACTTTATTCGCTTTTGTTTTACCTCACTTTTTTTTAAATAGTACAACAAATCATAATTTGTATCGGCACATTTCTTTAGTTCACTTCGAGTCGCATGCTTATCTATAGTCACCTTCATTTAATAACCTAGTGATAATTATTTAATGATGAGAAAAAACTTCGTGTTGAAAATAGTTTTTAACACTTTGTTATATTTGAAATATTTTAAATGTAAATTATTGCATTGTTCTAGATTCAGCAGTGATAGCGTCTTTAATTCTCAAACATTAGTAACAGAGAGAAGCGCGAGCATTGGAAGGAGGTTGAGCAAAGACGCTTCAACATTTTTAAGTTGTTCACCGCCAGATATTAACAGCAGAAGGTCTAGTTACTTAGACATTATTAGTACAGGCAGCAAATTATCAGGTAGGTAAATTCCCCAGATAATTTTATTAAATTAAATGCCACACGATTAGTTAATTTCTTAACAACCGGTGCATATGTCTGGTTTACTCAGCGATGGGTTAATACTTATAAGTGTGGATCGTAGACTTGCCAGTTGGGCGAAGGCGTCACTAGATTTCGTCTTATGAATATATCATTTTAAAATAAGCATTGAAATTACGACAGGAAAATTTTGAAACATACCTTATATAAAAATATCGAGAAATATTGAAGGGTCTTCTATAAACTCAACTTCACTTTGACTTGAGCATACCAAGATAAATGTCAAAGGTCCCAAATAAGCTATTTATTTAAATAGTAAATTCTTTCACAAACAGAACGGCACAAAGGGAAATTAATTAGGTCCCAAACCTAGTTGAGATTATGGTATCGCACCTGAAATAAAGAGAAGATTCTCCAAAATAAGTATCATCTAAATTATAAGATTATGAAGTCTTAATCTTAAGTCCTAAATCATTAATACTGCCTAACTAATCTTTTGGAAATATGTCCAGCACCTTTAATAAGAATTACTTAATCTGCTAAATAAAAGGCCTATACAAATTAATCCCTTAGCAGCGATGATAACATCAGCGGTCAAATAAACATTTAAGAAAATTAAATCAACTCATTTAACCGGTGAAGAAAAAATATGATCAAAGAAGATCTACAGGGCAAATCGAAGTGAGCTCAATTCGGTAGCCTGCATAAAGACGAAAATCTAAAGTAGCAGTTAGGTAAGATGGTTTACTGTCATAAGAATTACAGAAAATTACAGTAAAAGTGTAGCATTTAAGTAACTATTCAAAATAAAAGAAAAACATAAATCAGTTAATTACTGAGGTGTTACCGAGATATTTGCTAACTAAAATATCACCATATATGGTAGTAGAAAGTCAGTATTATTTAATCAAATAACGTAACTTTGAAAATGACAAGGTACGATGTGGTAAGTAAAATAGATAATTATATTGGCTACTTGTTTTCGTTATGGTCATACGGGAGTGGAATCCACTGGCATTGGTTAATGGCTAGTCCTTCACTCTTACAATTACTTGGATGGCTCCAAGTATGTCTTTGGCGCTTTCTGTGAAGCTACACGTCACACCAGGCGGTCAGCATCACTTTGACAAAAGGTCTCTGGAGAAACTCTCTAGGCTAGTGAAAAACCGGTCAGAGGATGGACCATAGTTAAATTATAAATCATTTTAACTATCTATGCTAGAAACACTAGAATGTAACATAACTTTTTTCAAAAAGGGTAACCTCACTTTATGTAAAATACATTTACGAGAATTATTATCTATAATACGAAGGGAAATCACGTCAATTGCCAAGAATATCTTAGATGTCCGTCAAGGGGACGTTCGAAAATGTCGGACGACCACGAACCCGTCGAAACTGTATTGGTCGATACCGGTTGGGTGCGTATCAAAGTATGAATGTTTTAAATTTTAAGATATAGTTTTTAAGTTCAGAATAAATAGGTTAAGTTCCAATGTAAGGTAACGAGAATATCAACCACATAAATTTACCATTGAAAGAGAAGAAATTACGTGAAGGGTGAATGTCGGCATTAAAAGCTAAAGCCTTGAACACATTTTCAGCATCTTACATCCAAAGTTCTTCTGAATTTAAATAATGGTTTTCTCTTTTCGGACTTTCAATGTCATCAATTTAATTTTGGCTACAACGTTTCGATCGTTTTTAAATGAACGCTTGAATTATATTGGAGATATATAATTAATCAGATCATTGTGTAATATTTTAATATTCATTATACATAAGTTCCTGGCCTCGGATTTAATAAAATAATAAAACCACTAAGGGCGCATTATTACCCAGAGGCATAAAGCATTTTGGAACCTGTTGCCAGCAGAAAAGTACTATGGTAGCGTACCCCCATTAGAGATTACGTTTGAAGCCTGTGTGTTTCACACAAAAAAATTTAGGAGTCTTTGGCTTTAAATGAGAATACAAAAAATAGAGACTTGTCATATATAAACGGAGGACCAAGTACTGCAGAGTATACGAGGATTTGATCTGAGTAAAGGTTTAGAGTCAGATTAGATAAAGCCGTTATTTTTTTTTTGGGTCAGTTCCTTAGGCTTGGACATTCCTCGGACCATTTAATGATCAGTGATTCTATTGTAATATTTAAACTAATAGTAAACATTTTCTCGGGAATTAATTTTTTATTATGTTTACTACCTCATTTCTTTAATACGTTTTCTCGTTAATCAAAGGAATCTTCAGCTTACGACGATAACATAAGGGGGTATATGTTTAAGCATGAATTTTACTTATTCGATATTTTAATCGTGTGTGATTTTCCGAAACTTCCGCGAGTTTTAGTCCGGCGTTCTTCCAATGGATAGATCGAGAAGTAGTATTTACGTGACCGATTGTCACGAAAACGACCACTAACCGAGACTTAAAAGCGAAACAATCCGCCATCTTTACGATGGGGCGAAGGAGATAATTTACAGAGCTGAATGCAAGGGAAATCTCTTACTTTCAGAGTTTAACGGTGAACTAACAAGCCATCTTTACGATAAGAGAATTAGATGACTGAGTGCCAAGGAGACATTTGCTGTCGAGGCTTAAAAGTGAAACAATTCACCATCATTATTATGGGGCAAACGAGATAAATTAAATGACTGCATGTTACAAGGGATCGCTACCAACCAAGACTTCAGCGAGAATGAATGACAACACGGAAGAATAATTATTGTTGGGATTGGCGTTGACAGTTAGGAAAAGTTAAGCATTTTGAACATTTTCACGATTCTCCAAAAATTTCAAATATAATATAACAGTTTGGCTATTGTTTGTATTTGCAAGTAGCTATTTAGGTGAATGAAAATGAACTTAATGTTTTATTTCTTTGCGTACATATTTTGGTAGAGGAACGTACAGGAGTTCTTTATATTTTGCATCATACATGAAGAGGTAATTACAGGTGCTACCATAAAATGATAAATACAAAAGATACAGGGTCTTGCAAAATTTCTAGGTATATTTTATGTATGACATATGTCTATTTCTGCAGTGTCGCGCGGACGGGCATCCTCGGTTTGCGCGACTTCGCCAGCAGAGGCGGCAATTGTGCCTTGCGTGATTTCTGCAGTTGCGTTCGTTGCAACTTTTTGATAACATAATCGACCTTGTAACTCGAAAATGTTCGGAGATAGCGATAGACACCCTGTATATTAACTTTCTTGTTTCATGAAGATCAGCTGATATTCTTGTCACTCCCTGTCGACTAACAACCTGTTATGATATCCTTTTGTTTCATATCCCAAAGAACACGCCGGTTTTGTACTAGACTTATCAACAATTCCATAAAAGTACTACCTATGTCGCCTAAATTTGGAATTCTTCAAGGAAAATAGTAGCCCTTCGGTGTCCAACTGTCCAATGGTCAATTGAAGCAGCGGCGCCGCGTGCGGCCCCACTGGCGAAATGAAACAATTTCATCGCTAATGCTACTTGATGACCGGGTGTGCCGCTATCATCGCGAAAAGCCGTCTACGTTTGACACGTACATGTGCCGTAAGCTCCGCGCGGCACCGTCCACGCAAGTCATCGCGCAACTGTTTTTGAAATTTTATCATTCCCTCTTTGCGCGACCGTTGATTTACCTATAATGGCCTTACTCATCAGTTGCTAGTTAGTCAGAGCTGCTGCAGGGTTCTCGCTTACTTAGTCAAAATAGGCGGAATAGAAATCAATCACATTTCAAAGGAAAATATTGTGAATTATGGAAGTAAGAATGTCTGTTGAGCTTCGCTTGGTATACAAAACGACCTTACCCTAAGGGTGCGTATTACTGCGTATATGCTTGTGTGCATGCTGGACGTATAAATGTAAAGACTCGGTTTGCTGACAGACCAGATACATGCACCCTTTGTCTGTAGACGGCTATTTTCTCTAGGAATATCAAAAGGAAAATGCATATAAAATAGTTCGGCAACAAAATTAGACGATCTAAAAGACGTATAAGAACCTTTGCAATTAATATATCTGCAGTAGTAACAAAACAATACAGTGAGATTTTGTCAAATCATTAATTAAAACAGAGTTTATCCACAATACCGAAACAGAATCTGTTTCGGTATTGTGGATAAACTCTGTTTTAGTGCATGTTGCCGAAGGTTCCAAACCCTAAATCATTAATGGTAGCCACTTCGATTATTTCTTTCGACTAAACGTATTATTTAACCAGAATAGTTCTTCATTTATTTGCACCCTATATATTATATTTAATATACATTAGTTGCCATGAAATATAATCAACTAATATTAAGTATATATTTTTACAGGCAAAAGTCCAATACTGTCAATCGAAAATATCTCCGACTGCGGATCGATTAAATTAGCAGAACCGATTCGAAAACTTTCGGACTGCGAGAGTATCGGCAGAAAACTAGCCACTCTACCGAAATATCAAGGATCATTCGACAAAACTAAACTTCAACCGCAATATAGTCTTACCCTTGGCAAAAGTGATGAAACTTTAACAAACACCGAAAGACCACAGCCAGTAGCGGCAGCGAAAAGTTTTAATAGCATAGACAAGTTAGATCAGAAAGACAATTTATTGGATGACGAAATTGCCAGGCGGAACAAGGAGACAATTAATCAGCTGCAGGTACTCTTAAGTAGTCTTATTATTGCGTAAAAACCAGTGTAGTAAGGCAAACTTCAACATAGAACAAGCGAAATTTGATAAAATTCGGTATTAATGTTTGTCTTACTGTTGCGCTTGTTATCTATTAACGTAGAACACCTGATACCGAGTTCTCGGATTATAATAATAGCTGGCTTGGATAGTTCAAATGCTTATTTTCAGGTTCAACTTAAGACGAAATCAAAAAAGCAACGTAGCGTTGATAATAATAAGCCTGCACTCAGTCCTAACCCTCAAATAAGGATCCAAGTTGAAGACACCGATAGTATGGAAAAAGTACCAACAAAGAGAAATCCTCCATTGGCTAAAACGACTAGGAGCAAAATAAGGTATACATATAAATGAATAGAAGGTAAAAGTAGAAAGGGTTCTAAATTTTGGAGCCGACACTGCTAAACTGATTGATTATATTAGCAAAGTAGTTAATTCTTCTATAATTGGGCACGTGAGTTACGTGGTAATATGAAAAATGCATTTTTTAAATAGAATATCATAGTTATCACATTTTTATTTAGAATTGCCAGTCGACATTTAGGGGGCGATTCTGACTAAATAATCCGACATACATTTAAAGGAAATAGAATCTACATTTCCAAAGAATTATATATATATTTATTTATTTTTTTTTTTTTTATGGCAGTGGCACACACACTAAAGGTAGATCCTATGGCGCTCGACGAGCGGTGTGTGTGCGAAGATGTTGATTGACACGGTTCTTGAATATTTGTAGGTTGTAATTAGTGGGAAACAGATGTCCTGGAAGTGAGTTCCACAGTGATGCAGTGCGCCAGACAAAGGAGTTCTGGTAAAGCGATGTTCTAGGTGTTTCTAGTTGTACGACGAACTGGTGCGCCCCTGCCGTCTGTCGGGACTGCCTGACAGGAGTTGCCAGGGGCGGGATTATGTGGGCCAAATCCTGGGAACATCTGCCGTGAAAGTATCTGTAAAACAGAGACATCTCGGCCACATGTCTGCGATGTTCCAGACTATCCAGATTCCGGGTCAACTCCGGATCGCCGACGAGACGCACAGCCCTCTTCTGAATGGAATCCAGCAGCTTTAGGGTATGCTTTGGTGCGGCACCCCAGATATGTGAGCAATATTCTAAGCACGGTCTTATTTGCGCTTTGTACAGCAAGAGCAACTACTGCGGTGTATAGAGTTTCTTGTTGCGAAATAGCGCACCAAGCTTCTGGGAGGCTGATTTTGCGATGTTAGCAACATGGTCATGCCATGACATATTGCTGTTGACCGAGACACCCAGCAGCCCGATTGACGAGGATGAAGGAATGGTCGATCCTGCCATAATGATGTCAGGGCCCGCTGTATTGGCCCTCTTAGTAAACGTTGCTGCTTGGGTCTTCGCTGCATTGAACTGGACCAAATTTCGGTCGCCCCAAGTTTGAACTTTCTCCAGGTCTTGATTAATTGCTGTAATCTGCTCCTGTCTGCGGTGATGAGTCTCAGTCGCTGGTAAGGGTTTTTCTGATCTAAAGTGGGAGACAAGGGTACTGTCATCTGCAAAACTGTAAACAGGATTATTCGTTTCGATCAGCAGGTCATTAATATAGATGAGGAACAGAGTTGGTGAAAGTATTGCGCCCTGAGGCACGCCCGCGTTGATGGTGAATGTGTCCGAGATGTGTCCATCGACTGCAACATGTAGGGATCGGTTCTTAAGGAAACTGGCCAGCCAGCTGCAGAGAGAGACGGGCAGTCCCAAGGACGGCAGTTTGTTGAGCAGTCCGTCATGCCAAACTCTGTCGAATGCCTTTGAAATATCCAACGCAATCGCTCGAGACTCTCCGTAGTTTTCAATTGCCCTACTCCATATATGAGTGACATAGGCCAATATATCTCCTGTCGATCTCTCTTTGCGAAAGCCGTATTGATTATCGCTGATTATTTTGTTGTTCTCGAGGTACTTGAGTAGTTGCTGATTGACTACACGTTCCATGACTTTGGAGATTATTGGAAGCAAGGCAATTGGGCGATAGTTTGAGGGCGTGGTTTTCTTGCCTTTTTTTGGAACAGGTTGCACTCGAGCGACTTTCCAAGAGGATGGGTAAATCCCTTTTCTGTAAGAAAGAGAAAAAAGCCTCGAAAAAACAGGTGTTAGTTCGTTGGCGCAGTTCTTTAGCACGATGGCAGGTATTCCGTCCGGTCCTGATGCCTTTTGCGTATCTAGTTCTTTAAGGATTTTGCGAATATCACGATGAGAAAACTTGACTTCTGCCATGGTGGTGTTGATGTTCGGTATAGTGGGGAGAGTCTTGCTTCGGGGCACGTCTAAGGTAGAGTGCGATGAAAACATTTTGGCGAGCATGTTTGCTTTTTCCTTGGCTGTAGTCGCCGTGATGCCACGTTCGTCCGTCAAAGGTGGGAGAGACGTTTTTGTAAAGTTGTTACTTACTGCCTTTGCTACCGACCAGAAATTCCTGGAGCCACTGGGGCATTGCAAAAGTTTATTCCTGATCCTTTGATTGTGTTTGTCCTTAGTTTCGTCGATCACTAGCTTGCACTCGTTTCTCGCTTCGATAAAATAATTGCGATTTTCAGCGGTCTGATTTTGCTGCCAGTACTTATAGGCTTGCTGTTTCCTTCCTACAGCTCTTTCGCATCTTTTGTCGAACCAGGGCTTTCCCTTTGATGGTAACTTGATGGAATTTGGGATGTATGCTTCCATTCCTGAGGAGATTACTTGCATGATCTCTTCGCAGCAGTCTGACGGGTCGTCAGTGGCAAAGCAGACGTCGAGCCAAGGAAAATCTAGGTAAAACTGTCTCAGATCGTCCCAGTTTGCAGAATTGTAATGCCAGATTTTGCGAGGCAATGGTGGATCCTTCTGTATGAGTGGCAATTCACAAACCGTTGTAATAAGTTTGTGGTCAGAGGTACCTAATGGCGGACCAACTGTAACCTTGTACTGGTCAGGATTGGTGGTCAGAAAAAGATCCAGGAGGGCGGCGAATTCGCCCCTCTCTGAGATTCGAGTTGGTTCGTCTACAAGTTGAGTAAGCCCGCAGCTGATGGCAAATGCTTCAGCCTCTCTACATTCGTTGTCGGTCTTGTTGTGATGTTTGAGCCAGTTGGTGTTGTGGGCATTGAAGTCTCCCAGAACGATTATTTCTGAACTGGGGTGATCGACCTGTATTGAGTCAAAGGTGGTAGCTAGTGTTGAGAAAAAGTTTTGGTAGGCTCTATCGCTCGGAGGGCGATAGAGACAACATATAAACTTGGTTAATCCCTTGGCGGTGAACTTGAGCCACATGACGTCAAGGTTGTTCGGTTCGAGTGTTTCCTCGCGATGACATGAAAGGTCGCTTCGGACAAAAAGGCATATTCCGAACTTATATCTAAATCGGGTATGTAAGTCGTAACCAGGATAGAGGTAGTTCACTGTTGTTATTGTAGAACATACTTGTGTTTCTGTAAGGGCTAATATGTGTGGTCTATTTGCTTGTAGATGTTGGTGTACCGAATTTATGTTTGTATTTAGGCCTCTTATGTTGCAGAAATCTATTCTAAATTGGTTCGGTATCTTTGCTCTCTGTAAAATGCGGAATGAAGGGCTCCCAGGGCCACCCAGCTCCCGGAGATCCGAATGGCCGGGGAGTTTACCTCCGGAATATTTTGATCCTGGAAGCAACATCATGTCCATATACTCCTACTGTGAGACCCGGGATCACCAGCGCGGGAGCGGAACGTGATTTGGGAAAACCACTTAGCGCTCCCCAATTCTGGTGGGGTGGTCTTTCACCGGACGATGCGAGTAGGCTTATGCATCTACCACCTAGGGCCGCTTCCACTCGAAGCATCGGCCTCAGACACATTCCTTTGGCGGTCCCTAGTCTGACAGGGGTAAAAATGGGGTTTGTTGGATCACTCCCCAGTGATCAGCTCCAGACTTTGTACTTTGGTGTTCTCCAGCCTGGAGGAGGACGATGGGATTTGATGGGCCACATCCCGTGGCAACTCGGAATGGTGGGGGCGTCACTCCCCGTAATCAAACTCCTCTCACCAGTTTGACGTTCCTGCCAGCCAATACAATGCAGCCCCTCTTGCCACAAACTGTCATTGATCAGCTCCAGACTTTGTACTTTGGTGTTCTCCAGCCTGGGGGAGGACGATGGGATTTGATGGGCCATATCCCATGGCAACTCGGAATGGCGGGGGCGTCACTCCCCGTAATCAAACTCCTCTCACCAGTTTGACGTTCCTGCCAGCAG
>MU185297.1:117245-129570 GCA_016904865.1 Pissodes strobi | reverse complement strand
CCAATACAATGCAGCCCCTCTTGTCACAAACTGTCATTGATCAGCTCCAGCCTTTGTACTTTGGTGTTCTCCAGCCTGGGAGAGGACGATGGGATTTGATGCGCCATATCCCATGGCAACTCGGAATGGCGGGGGCGTCACTCCCCGTAATCAAACTCCTCTCACCAGTTTGACGTTCCTGCCAGCCAATACAATGCAGCCCCTCTTGTCACAAACTGTCATTGATCAGCTCCAGACTTTGTACTTTGGTGTTCTCCAGCCTGGGGGAGGACGATGGGGTTTTGTGCGCCATATCCCATGGCAACTCGGAATGGCGGGGGCGTCACTCCCCGTAATCAAACTCCTCTCACCAGTTTGACGTTCCTGCCAGCCAATACAATGCAGTTCCTCTTGTCACAAACTGTCACAGACAAGTTAAGTATCATTTGGTTACTATACTGGTAAAATTATAACATGTTTCTCTCATTGGAACTCTCCGAACTTCATAACGGACAACATTGCCTTAAATTGTAACGGTCTGAAAATGACTTTATACCTAAATAATAGTGAAAAATTTCATGTACAATTTAAATTTTAATTAATTTTGCGAATGAAAATTGGCTTGGTTATAAATTACTCAAATTTCGAAATAAAGGACCACATAATAATAATATCATATACCTATTGTCTTAGTACATAGTTTAGTAATACTAAAGTACAACTATTTTTATTCTCGTCTCGTTCTGGTGGTTTGGCCATCTGTTTGTACCACTTTCATGTTACTTTGGTGCCCTTCGCAAAAGGTGAATTTGGCCACACATGCGCTTGCCCTCACTTGAGGAAAAAGATTTGGTATTATGGGAGCACGAGCTGCAGTTTTGATGTGAGGGCGTGCTTGTCAATAATGCAACCATCTTTAATAGTGTCGCCTCTTACGATCGCTATTTTATCCGTGGACATATACCCCCATAAAATGCCGTATTATTGTGGATTTCGTTTGTTCTTTTTAATGTAACATTCGCTAAAATTAGTTTTATTTTGTGGCACAAATTTCGGAAACGAGCCAATTGATGTCTTGAGTTGACATTTCGCTTTGCGCCTGCCGTCGCAACTTGTGTTCTATTAGTACTACTGCCTACCTGAGGATGGGTTGAAACTACCCCACCCTGGTCGTATACACGACAGTGTATAGTATTGGCTGTGATCGTCATTTACATTTTTTATTTTATTATCGAGAGCCTTTACCTACGATGTGCTCGTACCAGGGTCTTTTAGAGTTTAAATAAGTTTAAGTTTGTTTACAACGAACCTTCGAGTAGCATACCTCTTTTCTATAAAGCCAATGACAGAAATAAAAGTCAATTTTCGAGGGAGCACAATTTATTTAATAATAATTAGAAATTTATATATTAAACATTCTAGCGCACTACCAGTTTTAAACCATATACAGTTTCGCAACTTGGTAAAGTAAAAGTCGTACAACATTTTATCAATCAACTTATTTTATCAACCAATAAATTGGACGGTTAAAATAGCAACAAATAAAATCAAACACAAGTTTATCAAATTACTAAACTGAAAAACATACAAATGAAAATTAAATCATAGCACAAATTAAACAAATAAATCCTTATACATTTTATCAATCAATCAACTGGACAGTAAAAATTTCATCAAATAAAATCATAACAGGTTTATCAGATGATCAATTCGTTGAATGATATAAAGAATATATCCAACTTAATTTAATAAACATTAATTATGTTTGACCAAAATATGGTAATGACCCACGGCGGAAAGGTATACTTCATATTTACATTTCATCCATTTAACCACATTTGTTCGCCCCTATCCAATACTAATTACCAACCAACAGACACTGTATACCTGATTGCACGTAAGTCAGTCCCTTGCACCAGAAACGCCTTGTATAATATTAACTTGCAGTACAAAAAATATCTATAGTTTTTAATTTTCACGCGTTGCGATACTCCAGCCGCGGATCCTTGTTGACCAAGCAGAATTTTACTCTTTTTAACGCAGATACTTACGCGGATCGTTGCTGAGAAGACTAAGAGATACTTTTTAGCGCAGGAGCGGTAGGCCATCCGTGGGACCTTGTCTGGATGTGGATTTTGAAATATTTGAAAGCTTCATAACCCATTCAATAAGTATTTTATTGTTATTTATGTATAGTCAATATTAATAACCAATTTCGGCAAACCAGCCAAACCTATAGGTTGTCTTTAAGGCCTCCATATTTGATCAAACCCTTTAAATATAAACTTCACATTACTTTATGTTAAACTCCAAATTACCTCAATAACTCATTCATGGAATCATTCTTACATATTTTATACCTACAAAGTGTTTCACCATTATTTACATGGCCTGATTGGTTTGTCCGAAACCCGATATTCTTGTCTAAATTGACCTGGAACCGTTCCCTAAATCTATGTATGCCATAAGCAAAGAAAATTTTTTATTATCTTGAATCAACTCATGATACATGTAAAGAATTGGTAATTGGATGATATTTTTTAAACTAATTTAACCTTGTTAATGGCACATAAGTTTATAGTCTTTTAATTCCCAAATAAAGAGGAATCATTATAATGTTCGTCTTGTGACACAAGTAACTTATGTTGGTAAATTCATATCAGTTATTTACCTGAATAACTGAATAGATGTAATACATTTTAGAAAGATGTAACTTATGTGCTAATGAAATAACTTCTCACCTGAAATTTTACACAGTTCACTTTGGACTAATTCAGGATCGGTTTGTCTTGACTCTACTGTCTTAGTACGTTTTCGCGTGACATTCGACATTTTGCACGATAATTTGACTAGCCGCTATTTAACTTGAAAGAGTTATAATCAAATAATTGTCAGTTTCGCAGCCGCAGCCGCTCAAAGATGTTGATCTGTTGTAAAGAACTTAGATTGCCCAAGTCGCAGCCGTCGAAACGTTACCAGACGGTAACCTAACTCCATGTAATCATATCCCTTTGGTTTACCAATAAATGACAACAGTTTCGCAGCCATTCGAAGATGTTGCTCTGTTGCCAAGAAGTGAGATTACTTAATTTGCAGCCGTTTAAAACTTTCGCTGCTGACAGTTCCAGCTGTGGTATTACCTGTGTGCTAAACTTTTTTTCTCTCATTTTGCTTGTATAAACTCTCTATATACATAAATATACTATTTTAACTAATATATACTGGGCGTTAGAGAATTTTGAACACCTGACACGGATCCGTGTCATGCGCATATAGCAACAATTTTTGTGTCGACTTGGATCCGTGTCGGGAGCTTTTTTTTATATTGAAAACGTATAAGACGAATAAAAACTAAATTGACATACATTTTAACATTTATTATACAGAGCTTATCAAAATACGTAAAAACATACTAAATTTGGCAAATATACATAACATGTTAAAATGTAAAATAGTCATTCTGGAATGTTCCGATAATTGAAACGATGAAATATGGGCACCATTTTAGTCAATTTCTTCGAATTTTTGCAAGTAAATACCGTTATTTTAGGTCCCTAGGGTCTTGTCATATTATCCGCCATTTTGTCTTAAAATCAGCAGCACATAAAAACCTGACTCGAAAACGGCACGTAAAACAACAATTCCCTATGCTTTAGCTATATGCTCTCAACCGTATGTTTACCTCCTCCGCACAGTTCACTTTGGACTAATTCAGGATCGGTTTGTCTTGGCTCTACTGTCTTAGTACGTTTTCGCGTGACATTCGACATCTTGCAAGATAATTTAACTAGCCGCTATTTAACTTGAAAGGGTTATAATCAAATAATTGTCAGTTTCGCAGCCGCAGCCGCTCAAAGACGTTGCTCTGTTGTCAAGAACTTAGATTGCCCAATTCGCAGCCGTCGAAACGTTGCCAAACGGTAACCTAACTCCATGTAATCATAACCCTTTGGTTTACCAATAAATGACAACATTTTCGCAGCCGATCAAAGAAGTTGCTCTGTTGCCAAGAAGTGAGATTACTTAATTTGCAGCCGTTTAAAACGTTGCCAGAGTAACCTAACTCCATTGACCTCAATACGTATGAATGTTATGAAATCTCTTTGCAGCCTTTCCTTATTGATACTGTTGACTAAGCCAGCCAGTTTCCCGTTATTAAGCCAACAATATCAATGTAAAAAGACATACAACAACATTCGCAGCCATCCAAGACGTTGCCAAGGTATATTCAATTTCTTGCAAGGGGAACCCACAGCATTCACCTCAAAACTGCTAGCCAACAAGTGTCCGGTCTTGATTTCTGTGACGTCTCTCATACGTCTCTTTTATTCGGCCCTACGCATGGGATTACTACCGATTTACCCTTTTCAAATTTGATTAATTTTGCCTGCGTTTATTAAATAAAATTATTTTAATTAAGCAATTAATTTGAGTTTAGTTGTAAAATTTGCAGGGTAGGTCTGTGCCTTTGCAGGGTGTTCTGAACAAAGATGTCATCGATCTATGATTTATAAAACATTGTTTTTGTGACTGCCTATTGCATTAATATTGAACATCAGGTATGGAGTAGAACATGCGTACCGCTGTCGCAGTGTAGTGAGGTTGTATAGGGAGACAATCACATAACAGGAATAATTGGAAATCTCGGTTGATGGCACTGCTCCACAGGAACAGATTGTAGGGAAACCTTGAACCGTATTTTTGGAATGCGTCTGGGCGAGTAGGCGAGGCATCAACTATATCTGATTAGTACATGAATTAATAAGAGGCACGTTCTTAGTAAAATGATTAAAACCTTAGCCTAGTATCTATTGTCTTTGTGACCAGTGTATTTATTTTAATTTGATAGAACTTATCAGGTCACAATCGTGGATAATTATTTCAAATATGATGGAAAAAGACTGTTTGTGTGGGATGTTTGGTACATAGCTCGTAGAGGAATTGATAGTTTAAATTTTGTAATGAACACCCGGTAAATTTTCGCTCCATCCGAAGCGGTACTCTTCAAAAGTCAACCATTATGGTGATAGTGTCAATGTCGCGATAGTAGGACTTATTTTTTACTTTCAGACCGTATCTTATTTTGTTCAATTGGTGCCTGGACTCACTCCGTAAACTATAATTTTCACTCTATTCATCGCGAAGGTTCGGTCTTGTGTACTTTTTGAGGCAACTTAGCCAATTTCAGCGTTAAGCAGATAAAAACCCATCACATGTTTTTTTTTTACGTAAAAAGACCTTCAACTGGGAGAGTTTTTACATCAATTCTTGAATTTAAGAAGTATCGATCCGTGGTCCTTCTAATAAAATATGCTCGAATATTTTCCTTTTCTTCTGGGAGATACCTGGAGAGCTGCAAATGACTTTCCATATCAGAGCCGCAGATCAATCCGTGAGAGAGTTGTATTTCTTACATATTTTATTTGCTACATATCCTTCTTGACTTAGTAAGTTCGATTTCAGAGCCTCAGACTTGATTTCTTACTGGCTTCATTAGTTAATACATTATGTATTTAATTCTACTTTAACTTAAAATTTAATTATAATCTAAATTCACCACTTTAATAACGTTTAAGTATACGAGCTTAGGTTTCACAGATTTGATTTCTTATTAATGTATTGTTCGAATGGACTTAAGAAGTGTGTGCAGCACATGATGATGTTCCGGGTCATGTTGGAACTAATTAGGTACTTACAGTTTATTTTTGTTTATCAGAATTTCTATTAGTTGATATATTTGTTTGCGATTTATTCGCATTCGTTACCTGTTTTATGGCAAGCAATTATTAGTAGTTATATATCCACCGTTCTACTTGCTTTATAGCAGATAATTATTGACCATTACATATCGTATACCTGACGTGTTGCATAACAAGCAGATTATTTCGCGTATCGAAACTGATTAACGTCTCGGGTTTAATTAGTCAATTCTCTGTTAATTGATATGATAGATACATTATTTCAGCTAATTTTTTTCTTAACTTTAATTGAGTTGTTACCTAAATCTATTTTCCGTAAATTTACGTTTTAAGAATCAGTGTTTTATGTAGGATTGGTTTAACTTCTGGTTTTAAAAGTGACATAAACCTATATTCTCGAAATTATGTACAACTGTTTGTGCGCAATATTTAGTTATGTATTAAGGTCATTATACAATGATTTTATTGAATATTATATGATAGCGCAGTATTCGTACATAATCCCTTTGAACCCTTGTAGATGCGAACCTTACCCTTTGATCACCCATTTTTTCCGTTAAAAAATCTTTGGAGTGTCGACTGTTATAACATATTAAAAGAATAGGAATTCACCGAAATCACTTTTCAATTATATTGGTGAAATAAACATCAGGAAATGGACCAGGATTGAATGGGCTGGAATAAATGTCATCTCTTTCTCTTGAGCTAGTCTCTACTTTCTTTTTGGTAGCTTGACTTCAGATTGATATTATTTACATATATGTGGTGAACAAGTTTCGAAAAAAATGCTAATTGACTCTTGAACTTTGCTTTATTCTTTCTCTTAGCATCTCTTTTTACTCTAGACACCAAAGTTTGGGTGAACCAACGCAAAATCTCCCATTGCAAGACAGCTCAAAAAGAAATAAGCTTCAGGAACCATCACGATCCCTTGATAGCGGCACGTCAACTTCGTCGAAAACCAGGTTAAGGCCCAGATCACGATCAAGGCATCTCAACGAAGACGAGTTGCCACCGGCGCCTCCGCCGCCTAATTGTTCACCTAGAAATTCGGATGGTATGTTATATAAATAATTATTATCCTTTCATTGTCTTGGAGTTATTATTGATGTGAAGCCTGTGAATCGCTGTTATATATTCACAGCGAGCTTTTAGAAAATAAAAATTTTGCTGACATTTTCCTTAATTTCGAATTTTATCTCAACATTGTTCGTGGTATAATTTTAGTCCAACCTAAACGTAACTGTTTAAAAATATTATATTATATTGTAATTTACTAAAAAAAAACTCTTAAGCTAATGATTTTTAGATCTACTGTTTTTATCCCCATCGAAATCGCCATTTGAAATTTATTTTCTGAGTCTTCTTTCTTTCTAATTAAATGGAGTTTTTTTTAAATGATTATAACTTGCTTAAAATTATGTAGAGCTTGATTTTTATTATATTTTGATCACACTAAGATTTACACTCCACAAAGCTAAATTGTAATATTTCTTTGAGCTTTAAATTTGACATTAAAGGAAAATTTGTCATAAATGTGCATTAAAATGTAGCTAGCGTTCATTGATTGGTGTAATACACTGGTTAAAAACTTGAATTTTTCAGGTTCAGCTATTGAGGACTTAAAAGAGCTAACATAATGGTAAAATAGTAGAGCCCGAAATTTTCCCTTTTAGGAATATAAAGTTTGCTTTCTACTTTTGCGGTATCTTTTGAATCTTTTCAATCCCATTGTCATTAACACCTGGATTTTTTTAAGAGATATCTAGAATATTTTGTAGTTTTTTTACATCCAATTTCTCCGAGGTTAATTTGTAGAGTTTATTTTGAAATAATACGCCAGGTTTCCAAATAAATCATTACTATTTTCATAAACCCAACAGAATTTAGATAAAATTTAAATATTTTCTTTAACCATGGATTGTGCTGTAGAGTAGCAGTTATTTTATAAAAATATACCGATATTTCCATTGCGTTTCATGTAGAAATGGTGAAGACTTATTTGGAAACCGTAAATATTTTTATTGCAAAATAGGAATGATACACTATTATAGGCTTCAAGTTTCATAAAGACAATGAAGAGACAACATCAACAATGCAGCAGTTACCCTTAAAATACATGTTACAAGAACACAATTGAAAATTTCAACTGAAAACTTGATGGATTAAACATGAGTTACAATTAAAATGGAAAATATTTAGCACTATTTGGAAGGTGGCACGTCTAGCTAGAGTTCTTTCAACACTCATAGATCCTAAATATGCTGCGTCTAGCATCTTAATACTTCATTGTTCAATATAAGTACATGTAGCACACAACTTTCTCTGGCTTCCGACTGCACCTCTCCTAGCCTAGCTAACACTGGATAGTAGACAAGAACATAAATGAACGATTTGTCATCCTCCAAGCATTAGTTTTATTCCGGATTATCCACGATCCGCAGCAGGCGTAATTGCTTGATCAAACGATCAAGCGATAGTGCCCTGTGAGGAGCATTTTCAGAAACCTCATGTCCTCCTTTTCAGAGCCAAAGTAGCCCTCACCCTACAAGGCGCTGGGTCACCCAAGAGTAGTTCAGCATATTATATTTCTGGAGTAGCTCGCCATAATTCTTTGGCCCACACATATTTTGCATTTCTTAGGTGGCGCGCATATCGTTGGACACATCTGTTATAGGCTCAGGTCCCATTAGACGCATTGCGGAACCCCGTCGGGCCAAACAATCATCCTCGTCGTTTAATGGGTCATTGAAGTATCTCGGAACCCAACAAAAATCCCATTAATGTTGCGGACCAAGGTCCCTGAGACATCCCTATACAGACAACAGCGCACAATTAAGGCCATCAAACTAAAGAGCCGTGAAAACAGCTCTGCTATCTGAACAAATGTAGCTATCCTTCTCTCTGAAAGCTTTTAATAGGTCCTCATACCCGCATTTGCGGATCGCATATATATCAGCCTGGAACACGGTTATGTAAATCCCAAGAGATTTATAAGGTTGTAATTTACATTATTATCGCCTATGGGGCTGTCATCTTCTGGTGGATTGGTATTTTTTATGGCATGGGACACACACTAAACGGAGATCGTATGGCACTCGACGAGCGGTGCGTGGGCGAAGATGTTGATTAGCATGGTTCTTAAACAGTTCTAGGTTGTAATTAGGGGGAAATAGATGTCCTGGGAGTGAGTTCCATAGTGATGCAGTGCGCCAGACAAAAGAGCTCTTGCAAAGCGACGTTCTAGTTGTTACCAGTTATATGACGAATGGGTGCGCCCTAGCTGTCTGTCGTGACTGCCTGACAGGCGCTGATCCGCACCAAATCCTGGGAACATCTGCCACGAAAATATCTATAAAACAGGGAAATCCAGGCCACATGTCTGCGCTGTTCCAGACTATCCAGATCCCGGTCGTCGACGAGACGCACAGCTCTCTTCTGAATGGAATCCAGCATCTCTAGGATGTGCTTAGGTTTGGCACCACAGATGTGTGAGCAATACTCCAACGGTCTTATTTGCGCTTTGTAGAGCAAGAGCAGCTGCTGCGGTGTATATAGTTTTTGTTGCGAAATAGCGCACCAAGCTTCTGAAAGACTGACTTTGCGGTGTTAGCAACGTGGTCATGCCAGGAAATATTGCTGTTGACCGAGCCACTCAGTAGTCCAATTGACTAGGATGAAGGAATGCTCGATCCTGCCATAATGATGTCAGGGCACGCCGTATTAGCTTTCTTGGTAAACGTGGCTGCTTGGATTTTTGCAGCATTAAAATGGATCACATTCCTGTCGCTCCAGGTTCTAACTTTCTCCAGATCTTGATTAATTCTTATAATCTGCTCCTCTCTGTAGTGATAAGTCTCAGTCGCTGGAAAACAAGGATACTGTCATCTGCGGGATTATTGGTTTCGGTTAGCAGGTCATTGATATAGTGAGAGAAACAGAGTTGTTGAAGTTATTGCGCCTTGGGGTACTCACGAATCTATGGTGAATGTGTTCTTAAAAAAGCTGTCAAGCCAGCTGCAGAGAGACGCTGGCAATCCGAAGGGCGGCAGTTTGTTGAGCAATTCCGTCATGCTAAACTCTGTCGAATGCCTTTGAAATATATAACGCAACCGCTCGAGATTCTCCGTAGTTCTCAATTGCCCTACTCCATATATGTGCCAATATACCTCCTGTTGACCTCTGTTTGCGGAAGCCGTATTGGTTATCACTAATTATTCTATTGGTCTCGAGGGACTTGAGTGGTTGCTAATTGACTACACGTTCCAGGACTTTAGAGATTATTGGAAGCAAGGCAATTGGACGATAGTTTGATGGCGTGGTTTTCTTGCCTTTCTTTTGGTACAGGTTGCCTTCGAGCGACTTTTCAAGAAGATGGGTATATTCTCTTTCGGTAAGACAATGAGAAAATGGTCATGTATGCCTCTGGCTCAGTTAAAGGGAGTTCAGAGACTGGCTTGCGTAGGACCTACAGGTACTATGAGAATGATGCCCACTAGGGCTCTTGAAGGACTGACCGGCTTGCCGCTTCTCTATCTATTTCTGGAGAATAATGCCTTGACTTCTGCATACACTGACAGGTTTCGGTCATGTAAAGGACAACAATTGCTCGAGAGAATATGCTGATGAATGTCCGGAACTTTTAATGAGAGCGGACAATATATTGTCCACTTTTAGATCAAGTAGACTCCGCAGAGTTACATACTTGATAGGGATGCGTGGTTGGTTAATAGGATCGTCTAATATACGGCTGGCTCCAAAATGGATAAACGGATAGTGGTACTTTAGAGGGTGTGTAGGGAGAAACCAAAAAGACCGTGCTTCAGGATGGGATATATGCGATCAGAGGGAAGTGTACTTATATTTACACGTCTTATTCTTGCTTCATATAGAATTGATTATGCGCTGATGTCTGAGTCTCGGGATACATTGGAGACCATGGCTGGGCATAAAAGGGTCAGTTTTGTTCGGATTCTGGAACATTCCAGTGTCGCGGGGAATGAGGATGCTGATCGTCTAACATAACAGGGTTCCGCAATACGTTCAATGGAGCCTAAGCATGTAAGCAGTGTGCCCTACAGTACAGTTGCCGTCATCCTAAGAAATATAATCAATCTGTGGGAAAAAAACCATGACATACTAATTAAGTAATGAAACGGGCTAAACTTACCGCTCGGCTTTGGGGTCTCATGCTTCCAGAAACTCCTTTACGATTCCATTGCACATTATTCGTCTTCTTAATGCGGCTACTAACTTCTTTCTTCCAGTTTAACTTAAGACCCAGTATGAATACGAAATGCTTACATTAGGTTAGTTTGATCCAGATGAGAAAGCTGTGCCACGGAGGCCGGGTTACCTAGCTAAAGATCTTCCGCCTGCGTTTTAAATTAATTCATTTACTCATTCAAGTACCTGTGACGACATCATACTACATTGGTCGAAAGCAGTCCTCGAGTTTTGCCTGTAGCAATGGTTAAAACTGCTTATTATGGTCATGTGCACTTAACTATCACTTCATGCCTAAAAATAACTGCAAATAGATTTTAGTCTAGTACTTTGACTGATTCCAAATCCTGTGAACGAAAATAACCACAACTTTGAAACGTGCTTGTCAGATTATTAAAAGCTAAATATGTCACATATTTTATAACAGAGGTCTTTCGGTGAAGTATGCTGAATTTTAAATGTGTGTATCTCGACCATATTTCCTGCGCTCAGTCTCTGACATGTGTATATTGTCCCTTTTTCGATTCGCACAAATATCTCAATGAAGTAAACTACATTTTTCTCCACCTATTACATATTACAAGGCTTGATTTGCGCTCGTCTTGAATTGTAACCTCTTGTATGCACCTATATATTGCAATAAAAATAGAAATGTAAGAAATGTATATATATTTTTTATTAAGCATGTTTCTCCATTTTTAATTTTTACTTTGATTTTATTCATAATTTTGTTAAATATGACACATCAATAGTTAGACCTTCTGCACTTTTCATACCTTCTATATATACAACATTTTCGGTTGCTCTATGATACGATAGCCCACTAACCCAATATAAGGTTTAATTAATGAAGTACCGTTTTCCTTTCAGGAAAGTCTCCCTTGGATTGCTTGTCAAGAGACGATCTTGTAAAATTATGGAGAAGTTCAGAATCTGAGCTGCGAAGTCACCTTTTAAAGGCAATTAGAGATAAAGAAGAACCATCTGATCCGACTTGAAGCTAAGAAAATGAGTTAGGATGTTATGAAATTTTTGGAGCCATAACTTTGGCATATTTGAACATATTGTTAGAGATGATTCTCGTCGCACGATCTTCACGAAGTTTGTATGAGTTTTTATCCATCCATCATCCAAAAAGTAAATTAAGATATAGGAATATCTCGAAAATGTAGAGAATTGTTTAAACCTATATTCCCGATTATAGAAGTAATTGGTACCTAATTTACAAGGCCTTAGATTGTACAGTGATATTTTATGAAATGACCATTTTAAGTTACTGAGTAACTTTGAAATCTGTAGGAATTACGATATATTCCATACAGAGCCTTTTTATCTATAACTGTGTCTAATCTTATGTTACTGTCATCTTTTACGAAATTACGTTACGGATGAAATCTAATAAGATATACTGCCAAATTAAT